>VDFB02358069.1:0-130098 GCA_007258455.2 Sequoia sempervirens
AGGATGATCTTTTTTATCATAATGCTGATCAATACTATATTGCAATATGATTTTCTTTTTTATTACAATGTTGGTCAATAATATATTGCAGGATGATCTTCTTCTTTTTGATTACAATGTTGATCAACGTGTAAATGATTTTGTCAATGAAGCAATTGCCCAGGTAATAGATGGTTGATTTCATAGAAATCAAAATGAATGCTTGCTGTGAAGCATTTACGTACCTGTATGATCATGTAGTTTAATTACTTGGCTTTTTTAATAGACAATAATTATTAAAATACATAAATTTTCTGTTATTTTTAAAATTACATATGATTGTTCCTTTTTTAAAGTACGAACACTTTATGCATATAGTAACATACCTTCATTTGAATAGGCCAACATTACTCGTACAAACCACATTATGTGGACAATGGGAGATGACTTTGATTACGAATATGCAGATTCTTGGTTCAAGCAAATCGACAAGTTTATTCATTATGTAAATAAGGTATTACTCTCATTGGGCTTTTTTCTTGTTAGTTGTGAATAATTTCCTAACATATTAGCCATTCAAAATGGAATATCAATATTGAACATTGGCTTTCTTGAGGTGTGATTTATTCTTAGCATATTAACACTATATAAGGGATTTTTCTTTCCTAATTTACTATCATAGTTATCAATAACAATATTCAGATTGTGGAGAAACCCATAAGCCATAAATATCAAGTGACAATTTATCACTATAGGTAAAGGTTCATATTTATAAGGGATGGCTACTCAAGTATGTACAAACCGACAACATAAAATTATATCCTCACGTCAAGGGCTCCTTCCCATCAGTTTGCATAAAAAGCACCATCAAGATTTAACAACATTGTCCCAATTATATGGGTATCAAAGAACTCAAAAAATAAACATGGCAGCTTGGGAATGAAATGAACCAAATTGAAATCTGAAACTTTTGAAAACATAAATTGTCTTCAGAAATCCAAACTTCTAGACATAGTTATTTGATTTTCCAGATCAAAGTCTGATAATGAGTTATGGTATCACTGAAATGAACCAAATTGAAACCTAAAAGGTTTGGAAAAAAAAAATTGTTAGGAAAATCTGAAATACAAGTTTCTGAAAACACAGTTCTAGTCGATAAAATCTTAAATAAAATTCCCACTATTAAAAATAAATAAAAAATTAATTATCATTAGAACAAAGAATAGCCCAATATATTTGGTGAGGGGATTCTAATCATGAAAACAAATAAAACTTCGATATTTAAATTTCTTGTCTTGTCCATATAGAAATTCACTCCCCTCTATTTATATGCTCTTATATGCAAAATCCTCAAATTAACCCTATCATTTTTCTTCCTAAAGCAATTTTTAGCCCTTGCATGAATTTATAATTTTATACTCATCCTATTATCCCACAAGAGACATGCTTTGACTCAACTTATTCTTTGTTTGCATGCAACATTCTCTTGTGTTGATAATTCATATAACCCACAGTTACGGTTCGTACCCACGGAGACTCGAACACGGTTGGGGTCTGCGAATCCGATGCAGGGGTTGCCGCTTCAATAGTGCAGCCGGAGCGCGCCACAATGCGTTACCAGTATTCTAAAATTACCTGGTACGCGGACCCGGGGGTACCAGCTGCGTACCCGGGCGAACCACTGAGAACCCACGGCCCAGCACTTAAAAAGTGGGCCCAAAAGTTAAAAAAAAACAATTTTTTAATTTCTATTTTGCCTCTTAACCCTAAAACGACCCAATATGAGGCCTTTCAACACTAAAACATTTCATTTTTACCTCTCATTTTGCTCTCTCCATATTTTCTTTCCATCTTAGCATTTTGAAGGGAGGTGATTGCATTTGAAGGAGATCGATTGTGGAGTGGCAAATAGCTTCTACAAAGGAGATTTAAGTGTTCAAGGTATGCATTTAAACCATATTCTTTAATCTTTTGATGAATTTTTTTAAGTTTCTTAGTTTTTGATGGATTTTTTCAAGTTTGTGAAGAAGTTTTTCAAATATTTTTTTTTTTTTTCATTTTTTTTATAGATTGCAACAATGGCCAGTAGTCAAAGTTCAGTGGGTAGGGATGGAAGCCAAAAGTTCAAAATTGATAAAGGATCTCCTTTATGGAGACATACCACACGAATTTCACAAATTCCTAGAGGGGGGGGGTTTGTTTGGAAGTGTAATTTTTGCAATGTACAATATAATAGCTCCTACTACCGAGTGAAACTTCATTTTATGGGCCCTGGTGGTATAGGGATTAATATGTGTGTGGGCCCAGATAAGAAGGGGTTTTCTGCTGTACAAATAGCAGCATTTATAAAAGAACAAGAAGATGCTGACAATTCGGTTGCAAGAGGAAAACAAACTAGTTATAGTTACGGAAAGAAAAAAACAACATTACCCACTCATCAGATAGTTAGGCCCTCTAGACATCCCTTCTTGTCTATACCCTCTATGGAAGAAGAAGATGAAGAACCAGAAACCACCACCCGCAAGAGAGGTCCATTAGAGAAGGCATTTAAAATGGAGGCAAGAGATATTGCTGAAAAAAAAATTGCACGTTGCCTCTATGCCAATGGTCTTCCATTCAACTTGGTGAGATCACCATATTGGAAGGACATGGTGTCAGCAATAAATAGTGCACCTATCGATTGATGTTATTCTTGGGTTGAAAGCAGTGTATCTATTGTTTCCGATGGATAGAAAGATTGCAAAAACCGTCCATTGATTAATGTTATTGTAGTGTCCCCCAAGGGGGCAATGTTTTTGAGGGCGGTTGACTGTGAAGGGGAAGTGAAAGATGCAATGTTCATTTCCAGGATTCTCATTGACTCCATAGAGATGGTGGGTAGTGAAAATGTTGTCCAAGTAATTACGGACAATGCAAAAGTTTGCAGGGCTGCAGGTGCTTTGGTAGAGGCCAGATATGAGCACATCTTTTGGACACCGTGCACCGTACACTCCCTCAATTTGGTGATGCAAGCAATTGGCAACCAAATAGAGTGGGTGAAAGAAATATACCAGGAGTCTGAGGAGATCCAGATGTTTGTGACAAACCACCATATGTCACAAGCAATTTTCAGAACTTTTTCAACATTGGAATTGTTGAAGGTAAATTTTAAAATTTAATATATTTAGTTTCATTTATCATTTATGTCATGTTTTACATAATTGAATAAAATAATTTTTTGCATTATTTACATACTTTAAATGTGTTATTAACTTACTATTAACATGTTCTTAGGTTGCCGAGACCGGTTTGCATCTCACACAATTGTTCTGAGACGACTTGTGAAGGTGAAAGATGCATTGAGTCAAATGGTTATTAGCAACCAATGGGGTATATGGAAGCAATCAAATTCAGAGAGGGCCCAAAAAGTCAAGGCATTGATCTTGAATGACGATTGGTGGGATCGTGTGAATTATGTATTGGAATTCACCGAACCTATCATGTCTATGCTTCGGTTTGCTGATACAGATGAACCATGCTTGGGGGATGTCTATGATAGCATGGACACAATGTTGGAAAAAATAAAAATAGAAATACAAAAAAAAGAGAATGATCCTGAAGACACCTTGTACAAAAGGGTGGAAGCAATTGTTCTTCATCGTTGGAACAAGATGACAACTCCATTGCACCTCCTTGCATATGCCCTATCTCCGAGGTACTATACCACTGAAGTACTTTCTATCCCAGGGAGAATACCGCCATATAGAGATTTTGAAGTTGCTAATGGGTATAAGACGACATTTAGTAGAATGTTCAGTGATCCAGAAGTGCATGCAAAGTGTCATGAGAGAATTTGGAATGTTTTTCACAGGAAAATCAAAAAATCATACCGCTTCTGTTGCTAGAGACCAATACAAAATGGATGCTCTTACATGGTGGTACCTCCATAGTCAAGATTATATGTACCTCCAACCTCTTGCAATCAAGATCCTCTCACAAGTAAGTTTTTTTTTTTTTGCCACTTGTATTGTAAAATTTAACACTTAACATTCTTGAATTTATCTTGCATTTTTTAATTTTATTTTTAATTTTGTTGGTTTTCTCTCCAGGTTGCAAGCTCTTCTGCTGCTGAACGGAATTGAAGTACATACTCCTTTATCCATTTTAGTGGCGTAACCCGGTTGGCTGCAAAATTTGAGAAGACTTAGTGTATATTCATTTCCAATTTGCGTCTTCTGTCACATAAGGATCCTCAATACAAGCAGGGGGCAGCGAGGCTTTGGGATGTAGCACCCGAGTCTACTGACTTGGATGCAACCATTCAGGATCTTGCTAGAGCCACTATGGATGATGTGGGTGATATTGATGACATATCACATGGTGTTGGATCCGCTTTGGGTTCAAATGATGATGATTTTGAAGTTGAAACCACTCAAAATCCAAGTCATGATGATTCTGACAATCCTTTTGATGATTGATGAGCACATGAACAATGAACATTGAATCATGTTTCAATGTTTCATGAACTACATTTTGTAATTTAGTAATTTTATTTGAATATTTTCCAACTATCAATTGGCATTTAATATTTATCTTTGGCATTTGGCATTGATCAATGATCAAGTATCATACTATGAAATGATTTAGTTTTACAATTCTCCATATTTCTCTTATTTTTTTGTATATATAATACATATATATAGATTTATAATATATTAAATTATTAATATATATATATACGCGATACTTATCACGATACCCAAACCCTAAAAAATTTTTGCACATTGCCAAATCTTAGGGTTAGCAGGTGAGGATCCGGTAGCTTAGATTAAAAGTGAAAATCCAATTTTATTTAAATGATGCTTTTTTTGGAGAGAAGTCGACTTCTTGAAGAATATAAGGATTTCATTGTGAAAAAAGATCATTATGTTATGAAATCGAATTTTTGCCAAGTGCTTCTTCAGAGAATAGAGCCAAGGGTTCCAGTTTTCATTCTGCATTGGAGAACGAACCATCTTCAGTGTCTGCAGTTCAGAGGCTGTGAAATATCAGCTGATCTATTGCTTGTCAGAGAGATAGCTTCATCCAGAGGTTATCACAGAGCTTCACCATTTGAGTTATCTTCAGAGTTTTGGTTTGAAACTCTTCCAGGAAGGGTTCTTCTTTTTAGGCATCCATTTTCCAAGCTCTGGACACATCATTCAAGGGCCGTACAGATTCATTATTGCTGTTGCTGAGCCGTACTTTGTTGCTGCTGGGCCGTACTTTCAAGTACAGGGCCGTACCTTTCACATAGGGAAAAGCGCCTCTCTTATGGGCATTCTGACTTCACCAACAGGGGCGCATATTCTTCTGGTTTCATCTGCAAACATCAGGCGGAGGGAGAAGTTGATTTCTATGATGGCCGTACCATTTCATGGGCATCTCAGTTTGCTGCAATAATCAGGTTTTTCACATAAATGTTGTTGCTTTTTAATTTGCATGTTATCCGATCGCAGATGTAATAAGCCTAGAAGATCAATAAACAATCTGGCATCAAAATATCAAGTAGATTCCATCATTTTTAGATTTGTGATATTTTATTTAAATTTTGCAAGCAATTTCTTTCAAAATCGCATTTCATCTATATATGCAAAAAAAACACAAAAAAATCAAAATACTCAAAACAAGCAAAAAAAACAAGCAGTTTCAGAAACAGTGAGAATAGGGGTTTCTACATTTTGTCACTTTTAGGGACTATTCCTCATTGGCTATGCCACCTTGATCTTGCTCCAAACTTCATCATTTGCTTTCTTTCTCTTCCGTGTTAGACCCTCCAATGGATAGGAACTTCTTCATCTTTTGCTTGGCTGCCATGTCTCTTATTCTAGTGTAAATTTTTTGAAGACCCTTAGCCTATTTCAATCAATTTTTCCCATAGGCTAAAGGGTGGTAAAAGAAAGGGAAATTTATTAAATAATTAAATTAAGTTTTCAAAAAAGTAACTTTGAATTATAAATTAAAAGATGATTTATATTTAATTATTTAAATGACTACTATAAGTGAATGGTTAAAGTCTCACTAGACTCAAGGTCAAAAGAGTGAGTGAAAAAATATACTTTATTATTTTTATAACTTTAAGGGAATAATTAAGAAAAAGAAAATAATATTATATTATTTCCTCAAAAAAGTTATAGAAGAGGATTGTTTTTGAAAAGAGTCTTTTTGCTCATTCAAACAATTTCATTTTCTAAGAATGAATGTGAGTTCTTTTTTCTCTTGGGAACGAAAACCCTCTAAGTATTTCAGTGAAATTCTACATAGGGATTGCCATTGTGCTCTAGCTAATCTTGATTTTTAAATTCCTCATTTTGATGTGAAGTTTTCAGTGATTTTCCAATATTCAATTGTTTGTTTCAGTTAATGGTTTCAATTTTGGGTTTATGATGATAATAGTACAGTTTTCAAATGGCATAATATTTTTCTTGCAGTCTCTTTGTAAAGTTGGGTGCTATTTATGATGAAAATAATTCCCGTTTAGATTGTTGCAGTCTATGAAATGAATTGCTGCTATATTCTATAGCATATTGCAGGCCATAGCATTCGCTTTCTTGGCCATACCATTCTAGGTCAAATATCAATCAGAGAATGAAGTTCAATGGGAGGCTCATATAGTTTTGAAGGGGTTAATGATAAATTTTATTAAAAATAATGTTGATTGTTGCTGTTTGTGGCCATATTACGAAGCTGTACAGCATATGCTAGCCGTATAAGTAAAAAAAGGAGAGAAGAATATTCCAAAGTCCTGCCATAGCTAAGTTTATTTTGGATTTTATTGTAATTTCCAACTAGCAATTAGAAATAAATTCTGATCAGAACCCTATAAGGGGTGTTTCTAAGGTCGTACCAATCTAAAAGGCGGCCGTATCACTCAACATAGGTATTCAAACTAGTCAACAATTAGTTTTCTTTAGTCTTTTAGTGTTGGATTTTAAAGTTTGCCTTTTTTGAATATTTTAGAGTTTGTTATTTTTAGTCTTTTTGGGTTCTAGCTCTTATGCAAAAAGGTATCAATTAATTTCTAGATTTTCAAAGCAACGCTTTACTTATTTGGATTTTATAGAATATTCTTTTGAAGTATAGTTTCCTTTTTTCATGAACCAAATATTGTAATACTTGACAATTTACCACCAGTAGTTGATTTCTAAATTTTAAAGATCAAAGTCAGTTCACTGCTGGATATGTGCTTTAATTGTAATAAGGTCTTGGTCGATTTATCCACTGAATCCACTTTATTTTTAGTACATTATCCTCTAGCTTGGCATGTATCGAAATCAGGTGATATAATCTACCACTTTGGCATTGAAGAATTTTTGCTTGTTATCAACTAGTTTGGCTTGATGAAAAATTGTATACTATTATCTGTTATTTTGACATTGATTGATTCAATGAATTTGATTTTAATGTAATTTGGTTGGCTAACTGCCAATATCTTTTTGGTTAATTTCATTTGTCTCTGTCATGTCCCGTTTTAGAAACCTTGTTTGTCAGTGTAGCCTATAATTCCCCGATCCTCGTGGTGACAGTGCGGAGGATCATCGGGCTGATTACTCGGTGTTTGGTAGCAGCTCCGGTTTGCGGTTATTGTCGAGGTTGGGCCTTAGCGAGAGATCTTCGAGTGCTTTTAGGGAACTTTCTATTTTTAGAAAGTTAGGTCAGGCGGAAGCTGCTATTTCGGGCAGGGCACCTGGTTCAACCTTTCAGCTCAGAATCGATCCAGTTCAGCAGTTTGATGATCAAACGGAGGAATAAGGGATATTTAATGCATTATTAAATATTTAATAATTTGACTTTATATTAAAGTCACTTTATTGAAATATTAAATTATTTAATTAATTTGGCCTGTTATAAAGTATTTAATATACTTTATAATAAAGTATTGATTTTTGATTTAATGAATATTTATTATTCATTAAAATAAGCGCCAATTATTAAATAGATTTCTCCTAAGTCTTGAAAAGACGAATTTAATCATTTTATTAAATGATTATTGAAAAAGAGCATTGGGTCAAATTTTATTGAAGAGGATATATATTTTGCAGTCAAGACAAATCGAACCATTATGAAATGTTATTCTAATTTGTCTTTTGCTCTGAGCATCGGAGTTTGCAAACCTTAGGGTTTCTGGAAGACGATCGTTTCTGGAGAACGAAAACTCTTCAGAGATCAGGCAGACTGAGGCTGTGAAATATCAGTTGAAGCTGGCACTTGGTGATTTCATCCAGAGATCACAGTTTGAGATTATCGAGTTATTTTAGCAGAGATTCACAGAGAACTTCATCTGGCAGTAAAGGCGTATCTTTTCAGAGATCATTCATTTGAGACTGGGCACAAATTCCAAAGGCCGTACTTCATTTAATGCTGCTGCAGACAGGCCGTACTTCTGTACCTTTCTTGGCCGTACTTTCTCATCTTCAGTGGAACGCCTGTATCTTTCAGATTCTGGTGTTTGCTTCTTGGGCGCCTTGGTTCTGGAGACTGATTCTTGCCTGGAACGGGAGAGCAAAGTGGAGTTATTAATTACTATGTGCATTTATTGCTACTACAGCCGCCATTAAAGAGAAATCAGGTTTTTTTCAATAAATTTATTGTAACTCATGCTTTATTCAGACTTTTGTATTGTAAATGCTCTGGAAGTAATAATAAACAGTGCGCCTACCTTCTCTGATCATTTCCCAAGCTTTCCTAGAGTCATTTAATTTTTTATGAATTTTATTAGCAATTTTGAGAGAAATCGCAGCTTTACATTTTTGCTTGAAAACTCAAAAAAATACAAAAAATCTCAAAATTTGCAAAAAACATCAAACCTCAGTTAGGGTTTTGAATCGAGAACCACCAGGGTTCTGATAGTGGTATCAGAGCACAGATCTCCTGCCATCCTGTGCTTTTTCAGTGCTTTTCAGTATTCAGAGTGCTTTTTGCTTGCCTTTTCATGAGCCGAGATCCTATTCAGTATATGAGAGGCGTGGAGCAGTGAAGCGAATTGGGCGGAGTCCACCTATTCACGAGAACCGAGGCAGTGTCGAGGGTACTTAGGATTCCGCAGTCCGGTTCTAATAGTAGTAGCGATGTTGCAACCCTAATGGCGGTCATTGGGAATTCCTATGAGACGTAAAGGGATCGAGAAGAGCACATGCGAGGTGATATCACCCGATGAGGAGTTTAGAGCGAGAACCGACAATATATGATGGATATGATAATGCCGATTGATGGGTACTATTAAACTGATGTATGCCCTGCAGCCACACTTCATCACAGATTAGACGAGACAAGCGAGGACCACCCGATGGATCGATAGTAGCGCCGGCAAGGCGGCCCGTCCGCGATCTATGAGGCGTAGGCGACCCAACCTACTTTCTTACCTAGAACTCCACCTCGAACTCGAGTGAGCATGCAGTGCGGCATCGGGGAGTTTTGACCCGCGAATAATGGCATGTGGTGATGCGGGAACTTGGCCAATTTCATGGTGAGTACATGTCACTGGCGCTGAATCGGCGAGCGCAATTTCATGAGTTTATAGATGTCTATAAACCCGGAGGAGGAAGGTAGATTTGGTAGTAGACCCCCACAGCATCAGCAGCAGCAGCCACAGGTGAATAGAGATTTGCAGTATGCGGTGAGCAAGATTACGCTGCCATATTTTGATGGGTTAGAGAAGACATCAGCTAGGTCTTGGGTCCAGAAATTGGACAACTACTTGTCACTTAGGCCTATGCAGGAGGATGAGGCAATTAAATTTGCTACTTTACATCTTGACGGAGTAGCACACGATTGGTGGCACCATGGCATGTACACGCTAGGCCATCATGCAGTCAATACCTATCAGGAGTTCACCAGCAGACTGATAGAGAGATTCGATAAGAAGGATCCGGAATTGTATTTCAGAGAGTTGGCTCAGCTCAGACAGACGGGTAGTCTGGATGCATACATTGGCGAGTTTCAGAGAGTGGCAGTCATGGTGACAGGGATTTCGGAGCGGAGACTTATCATACTATTCGTTGAGGGTTTGACAGAACCCATGAGAGGCTTGGGTCAAGGCGTTTGATCCTACTACACTTCAGGAGGCGATGCGGAAGGCAAGGAGTATGGAGCTTGCTGCTCCGAAGAAACAATTTCAGCCTAAAGCAAACAACTTACCTGTCGAGGAGAGTCAGACACCAGTTGCAGAACCAAAAAGGAAACCAGTTGCGAGAATTGATGATGCAACTCGGGAGGAATGCAGGAAGAAACAACTCTGTTATTGGTGCAAAGCACCCTACAGCAAGGAGCATGATTGTCCTTTGAGACCGAAGGGCAGAGCCAACCGCGCCATGTGGGTTTACTATGATGATGACGAGTCTGATGATTCAGACCAGCAGGTTGTTTCAGAACATGCAGAGGCCGGGAATGCCTCTACGGAGTTTGGGCCCGATGCCAACTTATCCCCGTTGGTATTATCTACTAGTGTACGGGATGACTCATTCAGGTTCAGGGGATTAGTGGAAGGACAGCGATGTATTGCTATGCTCGACACTGGAGCCACACACAATTTCATTGACGAGAGCTTCGTCAGCAGATGTAGACTCCAGACAGAGGATTTCGCTGGATTCAGAGTTCGGGTGGCAGATGGATATACACTCACTTGCACTCGACGGATTTGTAATCTCACTCTCATGCTGACTGATTATGAGTTGCAGGCAGACTTTTATGTAGTCAACTTGGGTGGGATGGATTTTGTGCTGGGTATGAGATGGCTGCAGGACATTAGTGTGTTCACCCTCAACTTGCCTAAAATGGAGATGAGATTTGAGGTACAGGGCAAGAAATATGTGTTGAGGGGGATTACAGATGGCAGCCTTCGTTCTATCTCTCTCGTTAGTGGGAAGAGCGAGAAGGTAGAGCAGGATTTTGCGCAGACCAGGCATGGTTATGCTCAGTACCCCGGGGGTTCTGAGGCAGTCGTTTGGGATCAGCCTAGTGGTTTGGTTCCGTTTGTGACCAATCCATTGTTTGAGACAGATGTTATATCTACATACGACAATCCGCTCTTTGAGTTTGATATGAGTACACCTGATCCTGGTCTTGAGCAGAGTGATGATAGCGTTTGGGATCCTACTAGTGCACTGGGATTTCAGACTCAGCTCACGGAGGAGTATCACAGTGTGTATATGGTGCAGAGTGCATATAGCTTCATGATTAATCCGCATGTACACGATTTGTTTCAGGTGCACAGTGGTGGTATGCACGTGCTTGATATGTTGGATGATAGTATATCTCGTGCAGTTTTAGGGGGTAAGTGTTGCTTGTCGTTTGACTTGCCTCCTTCTGAGTTTCTTGATCCTATGCCGGACCGCACTGAGGTTAATAGGGAATGGTATTTTATTTTTGCTAATCAGTTGTGGGAGTTACAGGAGTCAGTGGTGACCAGCAGGAACATTGTCCGGTACTTCCCATGGGATCCAGGTGGTGCAGTACAGTTGTATTTGCAGAGATTGCTTGAGGACAAGCAATTTCAGGGAGGGCGGACTGTCATGTCCCCGTTTTAGCTGACACTGTTTGTCGAGGAGTTAGCCTATAATTTCGATCCTCGTAGGCTGACAGGGTGTGCAGAGGATCATCGGAGGCAGTTACTCAGTGTTTGGTAGCTCCAGTTTGCAGTTGTGTCAGATTGGGCCTTCGCAGAATCTTCCAGAGTGCTTTTTCAAGAACTTTCTATTT
This sequence comes from Sequoia sempervirens, assembly GCA_007258455.2. Lineage (NCBI taxonomy): Eukaryota > Viridiplantae > Streptophyta > Pinopsida > Cupressales > Cupressaceae > Sequoia > Sequoia sempervirens. The sequence goes on from VDFB02358069.1 coordinate 11,695, forward strand.
TTAGAAAGTTAGGTCAGGCGGAAGCTGCTATTTCGGGCAGGGCACCTGGTTCAACCTTTCAGCTCAGAATCGATCCAGTTCAGCAGTTTGATGATCAAACGGAGGAATAAGGGATATTTAATGCATTATTAAATATTTAATAATTTGACTTTATATTAAAGTCACTTTATTGAAATATTAAATTATTTAATTAATTTGGCCTGTTATAAAGTATTCAATATACTTTATAATAAAATATTAATTTTTGATTTAATGAATATTTATTATTTATTAAAATAAGCGCCAATTATTAAATAGATTTCTCCTAAGTCTTGAAAAGACGAATTTAATCATTTTATTAAATGATTATTAAAAAAGAGCATTGGGTCGAATTTTATTGAAGAGGATATATATTTTGCAGTCAAGACAAATCGAACCATTATGAAATGTTATTCTAATTTGTCTTTTGCTCTGAGCATTGGAGTTTGCAAACCTTAGGGTTTTTGGCAGACGATCGTTTCTGGAGAACGAAAACTCTTCAGAGATCAGGCAGACTGAGGCTGTGCAATACCAGCTGAAGCTTGCACTTGGTGATTCCACACAGGGATCACAGTTTGGGTTTATTGATAGATTCATCAGAGCTCAGCGGAGATATTCATCTACCAGTTGAGGCGAATTCATCAGAGGGCATTTATTTGAGATCTGGCACACATTCCAAGAAGCCGTACCCTTTTATTCATTGTTGCAACAGGCCATACTTTTCTATACTGCCCAGGCCGTACATTCTTCTCTCCAGAGGGACGCATTTATTCTTCAGTTTATGATGATTGGTTCTTGGGCGCTGTGGATTGCTGAAGAGTTGCATTGTTTTTTGTGAGCTTGGAGAACCTCTATTATTTCTGGCCGTACCTTCTTGCTGTCAGGCCGTACCAGTCTGTACCAGCCAGCCGTACTTTTTCATTTCCAGAAGAAATCATCTTGGGTCTTCAGCATCTGACAGTTGTGTGTTGGGCGCCTTGGTTTCCTGGACATTTTTGGAGGTTCTAATCTGGAGTTGCATGCTTGCCGTACTTTATTCCACCTCCATCATTATTGCTGCAGCCGCCACCAGGTTTCTAAGAAATAAATCATATTCTATTCATTGTTCATTTTTTATCCATTGTAAAAGCTCTGAAATGATCAATAATTGATGCGCCTATGATCTTGGAACTATTTTGAGTGTACTTCATTGATTTGGAATTTATTTTGAATTTATTAGCAATTATTTAAAAAATCGCAGCATTTATTTTGTCTGTAAAACCCTCAAAAACTCAAAACCCAAAAAATTGCAAAAACAACACAAAATCAGTTAGGGTTTGGAATCGAGAACCACCAGGGTTCTGACACAGTCATCTTTGGAGGAGGCAAGGAGTATACTATTGTCGGCAAGGGCAACGTACAGATTCACTCTGGAGGGAGAAATTTAATATTTCTCAATGTATACTTCGCACCTGACATGGAGTTGAATCTTCTTTCTGTCAGTTAGATTATGACACACTCTCTCCTCAATTGGATATTGCTCTCGCTTCATGACAACCCCTAAACCAAAACATTGGGTTGCAATGAAGCATGTGCTACGATATGTGAAAGGCACTTCTGACTTTGGCATTCTATATGGAAGGGCCAAAGATCCTAAGCTGATTGGTTATACAGACTCAGATTGGGTAGGTTTTGTGGATGATAGAAAGCCTACTTCACAGTATGTATTCAGTTTGGGTACAAGTGCAGTTACATGGACCAACAAGAAGTAGCAGGCAGTGGCTCTTTCCTCGACTGAAGCTAAATATCGAGGAACTGTTAAAGCAGCTTGTGAGGCAATTTGGCATCAAAGGGTGCTTTCGAACATGCAAATGTCTCAAGCAGGGCCTTCTCCCTTGTTCTGTGACAATCAAGGGGTGCTCAAACTAGCCAAAAATCCAGTCTTCAATGAAAGGACAAAGCATGTTGAACTTCAGTGTCATTTCATTCGCTAGCTTGTCGAAGATGGATCAGTAGTATTGCAGTATGTTCTGTCAAAGGATCACACTGCCAATATTCTCACCAAGTCTCTCAGCCTAGATAAGTTTGTCAAATTCAAGGGGCGCCTTGCTGTAGTTGATAGATTGAGCATTAAGGGAGGGTATTAAAATTATATTTAGTAATTAATTGTTTAATGCTCAAATCTATTGGAACGTATGTAACTCTTGTATGTTAGCTGCATTTACTTTAGTTTCTATTTTTGTTTTCTCCTGATGTTTCCATTCACTTCCCTTTGATTATGGAAACATCATTCTTCGTAATCTATTTGAAGCGTTTTGCTTCTCATTCATTAATATCGATTATTTTGAAATCTCAATCCATTGCTTTTTGTGACACCCAGCACACTTCCTAGCATTAGGAGAGGATCTATGTTCAGTTCCAGGCTTAACATCAGCAGATCAGTGACTGTAACAATCCATCTGAAGACAAATCCGTGTGTCAAGGAGCCAGCCAGGGTCAGATAGGTGCAATCTGGGCATCTGTGGACAGCAAGAACTCAGTGAGTTGTCAGGCCACTCTCATATCTGTAGGAGACAGGCCTATGTAACTGTTTGTAACTGATTTCCTTAATGAGAAAAGACAGATCCGTTCACTCATGTATGACTGTAATCTGAATTGAGTAATTGGGGTGGATTGACTGTTTAAATCTGAGATTGAATGATATGTTCTCTTCTTTGGATTCTACTGTGCTGAGTGTAACAAATTAGAGCATAATTCTGTGAATTATCTAGGAGCAGCCCTAGATCATTACACATTTGTCATGATCTTAGCAATCAAGGAATCAAGATTGATAGATTTCCAAACTAGAGGGCATATCCATTACTATTTTCCCTTCAACATTTTTGACAACTCTATCCTCTTCAATAGAATTCTCAATTCATTCTCAATTCTCTGTGTAATGATGCTATGATTTTCAAAACAGCTAGGTAAAACTTGATGATAGATGAGATTAGGATCTACATTTTTTATCAATATATTACATAAATAATAGAGATCAGAAATTGTGACTATGTGAGATTCGTTGGAGATCTACTCCACAACAATGGGAATTAGTCAAATTGGTCTTAGGTCAAAAACGAAGACTAGTAAGAGATAGTCCCAATCAAGGACTCCCCATGCTAGGGAAAGATTATAACAAATATAGATATTTTCACAACAGCAATTCTCATCAAGAAATCTTTTTAAACTCTCACCTCTATAAAAAATCTACAACCTCCTATAATTATCTTGTTTATTTTTGTTAGTGGTGCCCATAACTCCCAACCATATCATACAATTTCAACCAATTTGTTTGAAACATTTAATTTTTCGGAGAAATTTAGTGATTGATTTATTTTCCAAAATCTAAACTCTTTTCCAATGAAATTTCAAACTAATTATGAACATATTTTTCTCATATATCATTTGTGTGTTAAGTCAATCTTTTTGATTGCATATATAAGAAGGGTGTTCTTTGCTTTTACATTTACTTGGCTTTACCTTGCCAGCACACACCCTAATTAAGAATGACATTCGGGCAAGGTTAGTATCTAACTATTTTTATTTCAATGTAGTTTGTTTGTATTCCTTTCTTTTCCATTTGTTGCGCATTTTGGAAAGCATAAATCAGTTGATACCAATAAGTTCAAGTATACACACAAGCCCAAGAAATATGGGGCACAAAAAATAAATTTCAATACATTCACTCCTAATACTACATAAAAAGGGACAACAAAGAGGATAGTGACACAAAAGTAGATATTTAAATACAAGAAAACTACAAATTACATATTTATTTTTTATGTTTTTTTTTTCTGCAGCTTTCACTTTTTTAATATTTTTAAGCTCACTTGTTATAATGTTTTTGAATTTTTTTTAATTATTTTTTAATGTTATGTAAGTGTCCCATGTCCCCGTGTGGAATGAAATGGGGAGCTTGTTAGGAGCCTCCCCAAATTAAAGGGAGCAATTTGGGAGTATTCCCAATCATGTCCCCTTGTCCCTATTCCCTAGGGGGCACATTCCCCTCTAGAGATGCATTGCAATGGAACACAAGGTCTCAGTGGCTTTTTTCATCCTACTCTTCCCCATTGTTTCTACCGATGTGAATGGAATGTATTGGTTCTCCTATGGCCTTCCTTTAGTCCCATTGACCTTTTATTGTCATTTCAATATTTCTGTTGTGATTTTTAAAAGATAGTGTATTGTTTGTGGTGTTATTTATTGCACTATTATCATCATGAATCTTCTTGGTTGTCCTTTTAGTTCCTCGAGAGTAACCTGATATCCTAACTTAGTGCAATTGTTTGATTGATATGTATGATCAAACAATAGCAAAATGATTTCTACTTAAACTCAAGCATCAAATGACATGCATGCTACAGAAACTCATGGGCCAACAACTGAAATCCAACTATATTCCTTTTGACATCCCAATTGCTAGGATCACTTTTACATTAGACACAACGATATCTATTTCCCATTTGCCTGGCATAGTTGATAGGAACAAACTAGATATTGGGATTCAATGTCTGAAAGAAAATCACAAGATGTAAGAAAACCCCTTGAAGCTGAAAGGTATTTTGGACGTTAAGGTTCATATGAATGATCAAGTTCTCACCTAGGGACAATCTCATGTCAAATTATGTCTGCAGCAACTAAGCCAATCATTATCAGTTGTAAAGTCTCCAACAAGACTATTAAAGAGCACATTACCCCCAAGGTACAAGGTGGATCTATTGGCATGTTGCCTCAATATTTGCAAACAATTGAGTTCTTGGCGATACCACACTCTCTATGCTTCAGAAATTTTGCATGTAAATAGTTAGCTTCTCTAGCTTTGTGTTTCCACACAATTGCTGCTCTTTTTATTCTCGATATACCCATAATTGCTCATATTCTGATGCCACAAGTCATGCAACTATGGCCCGGACTTCCATTTGCCATAACTCTTGTATACTTAGGCTCCCATCCCTTTCCCTTGGCTCTCCAACCTTATTTTAAAATTTACAATTCTTCTAGAAGTGGAAGTTAATATTCTCCAAGCAGTCAAATCCATTGCTTTTTTGCCTAAACATTCCATTTCAGCTAGTGTAAACCACTTCGTGATATGCAACAATCTCACTTCAATAAGGGGGTTTTCATCATTTATTTAGGCCAGAATTATAAATTTTCAACAGCCATTACTATCTTGCTAAACATCTCAAACTTGTACCAAATCAAATAATAAAACCACTATCTACTCAATTGGTCATAAAGGCTCTTGGCCAACACTTAACAAATAGTTTTCCAAGACTGCAATTTGATTAGTCTCAGTTGTGCCTTCTATTAGTTATATTTTTTGAATAGATTGAAATCCAATTCAAATGTCTGTTGCACCAGACTTCTAAATAAATGAGGTTCAGCGGGATCTTTGTCAATCCAGGACTTAAACTTGAGATCATATCACAGCAAAACATATGCACCAGAGCTGCAGGTATTGAACTAAGTATACCTAGGATCAATGCAGTTCCATTTAAAGACTAATAAGAACTCCATGAATAAATCTAAATCAACTTTAGACATTACCAAAGGAAAGAGCTGCAAGTAACTGATCTGCAATCATACAGTTCTTAATCAACATGTCATAACCTTCTGCAACCGTCAATCTTCAGCAAAATATAAAACAAGCCTTAAATAAACTATATAAAATGATGCATACCACACAACAAGGAGAGAAACTGAACTAAACTTAAGGAAAGTTTCCGGCAGCATACCCAACAAGTGAGCCCTTTCTCACCAGACACAATGCAGGCAATATTCCTCTTTTCAACACTCACGTATCACAACAGCAGTTCAATATTAACTCCTTCCAAAATACATATAATGTCTGTATATTGTTGAATTCTCTGCTTTAAGCTTTTATCTCTTTTCTCTATTTTTTTGTTCTCATCACAAGTCATATTTATCGGGAAACTAAAAAGAAACTAATTTAAAATAATAGCCTTTGGCTGATCCCGCTTTGGCAATTCCTATTGTTTATACTTTATAGTATCTTATAAAGAATACTAACAATTAATTAACAAAAGCCTCCTTTCTAATAGAAGTGGCTAACTATTTGCCCCACGTTTAAGAGCAACCACCGGGTTCACTCTCCAGGCTGAAAACAGCTGGGGGAGTTGTTGGGCGCATCAAAATACCTTGTTGTCTCATGACAGCTGTGGCTGCAGATCACTTGCAACATCTCTGCAAGTAATCCAATTTTGCTCCAATCGTCACATCACTTTCACAGCGCCATCCTTTCTCCTTTTCAGATCTTCAAAACAATTTTCCATCACTAGAATAGCTCCTGTCAAGACAATACTTGTAGTAATGCCGCAAGTTTGTCAATGGTGAGATAAACCCAAACACAAAAACAGGTAATAATTATTTCCTACTATTTTCTTCTTTGGGATTTCACCAAATAGTTCTTAACCCTTAAGACAACAGGAAAAGACATTAATGAAACGAAACAACCCCTTATAATTGCATGTACAATTAATTTTAAGAATGCATTCTGGCTTTTGCATTAACTTGGACTTATCTAGAGAGTACGTACCCTCATTCTTGTGCGGCTATTTAACCCACCTAATGAAGAGAGTAAAACTATCAGTTTTAGCGAGCATCTCTGTAAGGTCCCCTGTTGTTTATCTTTGTTCCTATATCGCTATTTTATTAGCTGCGTTTACTTTGCAATTCTTGAATTACTTAAAAGCAAGAGAGGAAAAAATAAAATAAAAGAGTCTTTAAACTGAATTAGGGTTCTTAAGCAGTGATCACAGTCCTGCGAGCCGTGCCGCGGTTCAGTAATCAACCGCCTGAAAGCTTACCAAGTATGGCATAGGTTCAGATCACGGCCCAACTCCGCAAAAGCAGCCTCCTCTCGCAGGGAATCCCTAAAGTAAATTCCCTAAACCCCAAATACAAAATTATCGCAGTACTAGTAATCACCCTACGGTCGTGTTCAGTGAACAAAATTAAAATCCATTTCTTTACAATCAGAAAATTGAGCTAAAGCCTCGTTTAAAATAATCTTTACCATATTTTCTACCCTAAAATCCCGGCATTCATAGGCAACACACCTTTATATGCACCACGCCACCGCCTAAGTCGTCTCCTTCTTTCTTAGTAAACTCGAGGTGAGCGTCGTTGCCATGAAAGCAGGCGCCCTTCCATTGAACGGGTTCTTCTGAGTCGACCGCTCCCACAAACTTGGGAAGCAAATCGACGGCACTGTCGAAAGTATTCAACACCGGCCAAGATACCTGCCGTGGCAACACCGGCAATACATCTTTCGGCCGGAATGGCACCTTTAGCCCTTCCGCACATCCACTCAGAGCCACCAGATACAACATTCCCACCGCAAGCAATAATCCGCCCATTTTCTCGGACTCCCGTATAAAACGTCAGACACCATTCATAAAGTAATCATCGGAATTTTAACATTTTTTTGTGGTTCAATTGAAGTTCTTCAAGTCCTGGCCGCACTTGGTTGCAGGAAACTGATTAATGGCGCCCGAGGAGCTGTATTGCAGCGTGGATTTTAAGAATTTCGTATTTTGGAAGGGCTCTAATACACTCCACGAGGCCACTTTATTCGCACCAAAATAAAAGCTTGGCTCTGGATTCGTTTCCTAGTAGGTGATATTAGTCTGACTGACGGGTAAGAAAGTGACACGTGATGGGTAACGATAAATAAATCAATGTTGCATAACAGGTTATCAGTGGCGTAGGGGAATTGATTATTAGAGATATGGTATTGAAAATTTCCTTTTGACTATTCTTTCGAGCCAATTAATAAGTACAAACATTTAGTCCTTTGACTAATTAAATAATTACATTCAATCATTCTAATTAATGCAATTAGACTTTCACAATCCATATAAATTTCATATTTGTTGTTTCTAGATTTGATTGTGTCTTAGGTTTTTCATTTGGATCACACATAGTGATCCGAAATGTTGATGAAAAACTAGCACACAGTCAAATCTAGAAGAAACAAAAATTAAATTTCAATCATGTTGTTAAGTTAATTAATACAAAAATTAAATTTCAATCATGTTGTTAAGTTAATTAATTATCTATCGATAAGGGTGTGGTTCGGTGGTCAAGTCACTTGATTGTAGTGACGGCCACTAGGATTCAAACCCTTGTTGGGTCAAAGTGTTTGTAGGCCTTGTGCCTTTGTTGGGCCAATGAGCTTGCAAGTTTGGTAGTTTTGTATGGTTTCTTGTACCCAGTTCATAGCTCCGATCAAAAATGTTTACCCCTAATAATATGGGTGCATTGCACCTTTAAAAAAAAAAAAAGTTAATTAATTATCTACTAATTATTTATTTAGATTGTAGAATTGAGTCATCGTAGAAAATTAAATTTTAAATAAATGTAAAAATAAAATAAATTATATATAGGTATTTAGTTTATATTGGATTTAGAAATCATGATTTAGATGTTAAAAAATCATTTGTTAATTTTTTAAAATTTGTTTCCATTGATTTGTAAATATGAGTGTATATTATTTCATGTCGCTTTTGTAAGCACATAAATGATCTTTGCAATTTCAAAAGTGATCCTAATGTGCAAAACTAAACTTAAAACTCACAAACTTGATATAGTTGTTTTCTACCTACTAGAACATGTTTGTCTTGATTTATGGTGTCTAGATTTGCCCAAGGACAAACAATGTTTACGAATGTTTTTCAAGAATTTATGGGATTATGAAAGTTAAGTTATCCTTAGTCAAACCCCTACTTAACCAGCGTTACAACTCTAAGCAAAAGGTTTGAAGACAACAAGCAAGTGTGTAATAGACCTAAGATGATGTCACAAGTAGACAAATGTATACTAGATTGTACTTTTGGTTCTTAGGTCTAGATTTTCTTCACACTCTCCAACATGCCAAATAATCTTCAAATACAAAAACAATGCCTAGAAATCAATAAATGTGTGTTAGATCAACTCACTATAACTAGTGCAATGGTCAACAAGACGAGAACTGTAAATTCTAAATTTCAAAAGTTTGAGGGTGAGATTCATGACTATAGAAGTGACCCAATTCGAGTATGTGATTTTGATATGATCATGGGTGGTGAGTCATATGTTTAGGGATAAAGGATGCAAATTTAGGATCAATGAAACAAAGATTGGGATATGTGAGGTCATGAGTTGAGTTTACACACAAATATACCACTTGTAACTTAATTGTTGTATTTAGAACACTGTAATTAAAATGGGCCTAAAACATAAGGGAAAAGGACATTTGTATGCAATTTTCACCATTCTATTTTCCCCACTTCGATGTGCATATGAACTATTAGGCAAATGCATCTCAAATTTAAACAAGTAGTCAACATGCAAATTCATATTTTTAGACTCTCAAAAGGATATTAATTTCTATAAAGTAACGGTCATTCTCAATTCTTTTTCTAATAAGTGCTCCATCAAATCCTATAAAATAAAGAAAAATGTTCAAAATAAGTAATATGTATCAGACATTTTGAAATAAGCATTAATTTCAACTTGGTTGGAAAAGAAACATCCTCGAAAAGGTAATTTAGTAAAGAAGAGAAAGGTGGGAGATTCTCCATGTTGCAAGATATAATAAAAGCTCTATGGGGAAGATTATGACAATTCAAATGAATTGATAACATGTCTGTTGGACATAAGAATGAGTATGGACCTATCATCAAAAAACATGGCACACAAAGGAATGTTAGTGGAATATACGCCTACCTCCAATTGGTTGCACACAGAAGATGAAAGGAATTGGAGGATAGGAGAAAAGACATGAACATGATAAAGCATGTAATATAACAAAAGATATCAACATATGATAATCATATAAGCACATAAGTAGGAGATAGGCATCACTAAGGCACATGTAAAATATTTCCCCCAATATAGACGAAAGATAAGACAAGAATAGTCATTGATTTTAGATAAGAATAATATAAGCATATCAAGCGTGTAGCAAATATACATGGATAATATCATTTAATAATTAGAAGGAATATATGGAAAGATAAACATGTTAGCACATATGAGTAGGAGATAATTGTGAAGGTGTGTGTATAAGGTTGCTCCAAATATAAGTGAATGATAATGTAATAATGGCCCTAAAAGCTAGATGAGGATTATACAAATATCAATAGGGTGAAAAATATGTGGATATATTATGAAGCCAACTCTAATGCCTAATTAAATTGGTGATACTAGGTATGCACATGACGTAGAGGACCTAAGGATCCCTAACTAAGTTGTTCATCATTCACAAGAGGGCTTTATCAAATCATCAATCAGGGAGTCATTAAACTTTAGATAGTATTGGCAAAATATATGCACTCACAAATTTAGTATATCCTACATCAATTAAGTACATGTGAATAAACATATGCAAATACAATAAGAGCTTAAAATTAGAATAAGTTGTTAATTCATAAAACAGGGGAAAAGAATACAAGTAACTACCTTCTGCTATAGGTACCTAATGGTTAAGACTGTAACTATTAACCGTTAAACTACAGTGTCCTAACTTAACTAATCCTCCAAAGTATGAAATAGAATGTTTATCTATAGAATCTAATTCGTGAATTCCAACACATTCATTCACAACCATATAACTGAAAACTACCAATTGAATTCACAATGCATCATTTAATCTAATCATTGAAACTAAAGTGATTCAGCAATACCTCAAGTGGCCCTTGCTTGAGTTGTTGCTTCCGTGATATTTTTTCAAACACTCGCTTACTCAGGAAATCACAGTATCAAATCAATTCTCTTTTATTGCATTCTAAACACAAAACTATTACACAAAATCTAACAAGAATTCTTTTGAAGATCTTTATTCAATAACACACATTCTATATTCTCATAATACTCTTGCTACTACTAGTGCTACTAGATCTCCTCCTCAACATAGGATCCTACTATATAGTGTCTATGAGGGAATCAAATTATTCATGAACTGAAAAACAAACTATCAAACAAATGTCAACTCTTCCTCAAGAATAGGAAGAGGATTGAGTTTTGAACCAAAAAATAATAACTACTTGAAATAGGAGTAGAGAAATCAAATACAGATTATATGTCCAACAGCCTTAACCATTTATAGAAAAAATGTGCTCAGTAGAATAGTTTTATCATAACTCAATCATGTTGAAATTAGACTCCTTCTCCTAGTTGTCTTATTGGTAGGTAAGAGTAATATTAGGTGACTCACAAATTGATTAGTAAATTATCACCCCCATTTTCCTTTGAAAGTGTCGCGCCCTAATCAGTTGACTCCTTTCCAAGGATTTGTAGTCCTTATGTTACGGGTTGAGAAGCCCATTCCTACGAGTTGACAAGTATCCTTGCTGCAAATGTTAGTCTTATCTTCTAAAACATTCTCATTATCAACAATCATAAATTAAATATAAAATCTTACTAAACTTCATGGAGATCCATGAATTCATACATACACATATCAACATAACATGTTTCCATCTCCAAATGCTTAAAAGTATATGAAAGGCATAAAAGATTTTGGCAATGTCTTAAAGCTTAGCAAAAAGAAATGATAAAAAATATGAAATAGTAATGGGAAACTAGCCTATTATAAAGCTCAGCACTCCCCCAGACTAAAGCTATTGCTTGCCCTCAAGCAAGCTTTAAGGTTGAAGGTTATACTTAATGTTGCCTCTCTGTAGCCCACAATACTAGTCACTCCTTTACCCTGCTTCAAATAGAAACCCTGTTGATCTAAGACCTTCACCCATATTTTGTTCTTTGTTGTTGCACCTTCCTCTCTATTCATTCCTATCCATTGTGGTGTGGAGAACAAGAGGAGAAGAGGATGAAAGGTGAGAGGGAGCTAAGAAATTTTATTTCTTAAGGCAGTTGCAATGTACTTGTGTGATCTGCCAATTGCTACCACATAATTATAAATAAAATGAGGCTCCTTCTTTTTAAGTTAGATAGGTGAGTTCTCTCCATCTGCTTTGGGTGAAGTCAAGTGCTTCTTTGATTGTGCCTATTGCTATTCCCTTGAGTCTTTGGTAGTCCTTTTCTATATATTCCATATTTTTTTTGACACTCCCCTCTTCTCTTTAAGTTCTATCCACTATTCTACCACTGCATCTAGGTTTGTTGCTTCTTCTCTTAACTGTAGAGGGAGTGATTTCTCTATCTCCTTATATTCTTCCATTAGTTGGTCGCTTTGATGTTCATTTCTAATATAAGAAGTTAGAGCTCTAATCTGAACATCTCCCACAAATATTAGTGGGTTCCATGTAGTATCATATGAAATAATCAAGTTGTGCAAATAAAATTCACCCAATTGATCTTGTGTATCTAGTGTAGACCATTGAAAAACTTTTGAAAATGATGATCGTGAATTCATAGAAACATGGAAATTACTAATTATTTGACTAAATTAAAAAAAAAAAAAAAAAAAAATCTTACAAGAACAAAGTGTATACCCTGGCAGGAGGTTTGCACCTCATCAACTAAAATATCTTATCTGTCAATTCATCAATTTTTACCTTTAATTTATTTATCTCTATCTCATGCTTCTCAATTGCTCTAGCATGTGTGGATAGTAATTCTATTTTCTCTTTTTCCCAATCCTTTTTTTATGGGAAAAATCCTAATTTGTTATTTCACAAATGGGTAGGGATTTCAAAGGTTTTATATCTTCATAAAGAAAAGAGTGTCTTTATTATGTTTTTTCATGAGAAATCCATTAGACCTGTCTAGATACAGTTGTAGGCTTTAGCACTAGAATATAGAGAACTGCAACTAATAAAAATAATGGCAAATCAAATAGGGATTTTTCTTAAACATGACAAATATTTTTTTTATAATCCATCAAAGCCAGTAAGGATCTGTATAATGTTAGATGCTACAAATCCAGTGCCTAATCAAATACAAATAACGTCAAAATATGGTTTGTGGACACAACATATTACAGTAGAAAACACCTGAAAACCCCTACACAAAGTAAATCTCTGGAACACTACAGTAGTATTTGTACAACAAGGGAGGAATGTAACAAGTTAGAGAAGCAGGAGAGGGTATGTCAGTAAAAGACATCGTCTAAGGTAGTTTCTCAGACAATTAAGGAGTATAAATCAAATCTACATATTAGAGCAACGAGGCAAGAACAGTCAAAGGCATATACATAAGGAAAGGTCACTAAGGAATAGGAAATGATAGTTTCTAGTGTAAACAAGGATTCTTCATGCTTCCAGCTTGCCCTAACACAAAAGCAGTTTACTCTTTTGAAAAAGAGCATGGGACTGATTATAGATTTGTATAATCTGACTCTTCCACAAATTTCATAACAGAATATGAATGATATTATTAAAAAATTAATGTTTGGGTAAGGAATCCAACCTGTTAACAAAACTTCATTCATTGTTGAAGAAGGGGAAACCCAAAATGAAGTATCAAAGTGTCTGGTTCCTACAAAATTTGATCAGGAGTTGGAAACACTAGCTCGAGAGCTTCTTTATTCAATTGGTTCGGACCTATTTGATGAGCTAGCAAATGTAATATCAAAGGAGGATGAAGTTGTGCAGTTAAGTGTAGGGTCAAGATCAAAAGTTACTAGGTTGAATGCTTTGCAAATTAGGGATAAGTGGGATGAGTTGGAGCATGAACCATTTTTTTTTGTCAGGAATGGTTGATAATGCTACAACCCTGGGGAGAAGAGGGAGAAAGCCCAAGGTGGTAGAATTGAAGGAAGAATCATTGGTACTAGATTAGGGTCATATAGTTGGCACCATGGTGGCATAGGTAAACAATGAGGATGATCGATTGGAAGAGTTTGATTATTCTCAAACCTTGTCTCTCTCACAATCTCTGGAAAGCCAACAAGAGTTAAAGAAATCTATGGGTAAGAGAGGCAGAAAGTCTAATGCGGAGAAATTGAAGGAAGAGATAGCAACAAGGATCCAAAAAACTCTTGATGGCAATATTGTTATGTCTATGACCAAGCGCTCGAGGAGAGCTTGTTTCTCTCCTCAAGGGAAAAGAAGATAATTTCATGGAATGTTGGGGGCATTAATGCTTCTGACAAACAAGCTCGAATCAAGCATCAATTAGATTCTTGTGGATCAAACATAATTTTGCTTCAGGAGACAAAAACTTTAGAAAATACTTATGAAGCAACAATTCATCAATGGAAAAAGTGGAATTTGGCATATTCACTAGCCCAAGGTTCCTCTGGGCGTCTGGTAGTTTTATGGAATCCCAAGGTCATTAAGGTAGTTTCAATCAAAAGTGATAACAATTGGAAGTTATTGGAGGTGCAAAACTTTGATTTGAAGCTTTGGGTATTAAATATCTATGGCTCAACATCCACGATATACAAGAAAAGATTATGGTATGAGATTACACAAATCTTAGTTGGAATAGGTGATGGTAAAGTTGTGTTGGCAGGTGAATTCAATGCAATAGCTACATTGGAAGAAAAGAAAGGAGGGATCTTCCCTCCACAAAGAGTAATTGACGACTTTAAGTCCTCCATTATGAGTAATGCACTGAAAGATATATACTTGCAAAGGGTTTGTATATCTAGAAAAATTGAAGGAAAATTTTCTTATAAATTGTAGAACATTTGGATAGGTTTCTTGTTACTCCAAACTTATTTATTGGGGATTATGTGTTATTTTTAGATATTTTAGCTCTTCTCGGATCTGATCATTATGCCATTTCAATGGATATTACAAGGATTGGTTTAGGGTTTAAACGACATTCATCTTTCAAATTTGAAAAGATGTGGTTGAGACACCCACATTTTTTACCATTATTGCATCAATGGTGGGAAAGTGCACCTTATCAAAGGGGTACAAAAATGTTTCAGTTTTGTAGAAAGTTGTAATTTGTAAAACAACAAATCAAAGCTTCGAATATACAGGTTTTTAAAAATATTTTCCAGCAAAAGGAAGAGGTTTTTAAGGAATTATCTAAAATCCATGAGCACATCATAAAGAATGGTTTGGATGTTTCAACTTTTGATAAGCAAAAAAAGTTGCAGGTAGAATGGGAAGAGTTAAGTGCACGAGAGGAAATTTATTGGAGGCAGGAGTCCAAAGAGTTATGGTTGAAGGAGGGAGATCGTAATGCTAAATATTTCCACTCATCTACCCAGATCAAAAAGGTTGTTGACATTTTTTTTCAATTAACAATGCAGTGGAAGGGAGGTTGCTCACAAAGGAGTTTGATATTCAGGAGGAAGGAGTGAAATTATTTACTGGTCTGCTCTCTACACCTCAAAGCAAGACTTCAAAAAGTTTGAAGGATGAAGAGGAGCTATTAGATGTGATCCCAATGATTATTGGTGAGGAAATTAATAAGGGTCTTTTGAAGCCATTTACACCAAAAGAATTGAAGAATGTAGTATTCTCCTTGCCAGCAGATAAAGCACCGGGGCCAAATGGTTTCACAGCCATATTTTTTCAAAATTGTTGGGAAGTAGTGGGTTTTGATCTTCTTTTGGCTGTAGAAGAGTCAAGAAGAAGGGGTATAATGCTGAAACAATTCAATGTAACAAATATTACTATCTTGCCAAAAGTTAAGGATCCCAAAACCTTTGTAGACTTTAGGCCTGTTAGAACTAGAATTTTCATAATTTTTTTGAAGCTTTTATCAGTGGAAATAAAAACAAACCATGCCATCATTTTCATGAAAAATCACTCTATTTCCATCCATGAAGCCAAAATAGCCTTTTACCGCTATACCATTGCCTCATTGAATACCTTACATAGCCCTCACCTCCTACCTCGTTACCACAGCCTCTTGCAAAATAGCTCACAGTAGCACGGTAAAGGAAGAAAACACTATACCTTTTTACCTCTATACCATGAAGGGTTAAAATTTAGCCCGTGGTGGATCGGTAGAATGATTAGTATTAACAAGAAGAGACTGCTATACCGCAGAGGGATGGAACACAACCCATGGTAGAGCAGTGTGATGAAGAACAGAGATAAAAGGAAACTGCTATACCACAGAGGGTTAGAATATAGCTCACAGTAAAGCGGTATACAAAGAAAAGCAATGGGAAGAAACCGCAGTACCACAGGAAGGAGAAAGGTAGTCCGCGGTTGAGTGGTACAGTGTGAACAAAGGGTACACCGCGGTACTACAATGAAGACAAAGATGGTGCGCGGTAGTACGGTATACTAAAGCAAAGTAATAATATGTACCATGGTACTGCAAGGGGGTGAAAAGTGATGCGAGGTAACGCGGTAAGTAGTGGTTGAAACATTTAAAGCAGGCCAGTCACATCAATCAACTTTGAAATATGAAATTGACCTCAATGCAAAAGATTTGAATGATGAGAATTTATGATTCAAGAGTTAATGTGGCTTGATGTGGAAATAAACAAAGTAGATTGAGATTTCTCATTCATAGCAGTAGAAGCTAAGTGCAGACGAGCTCGAGGTGCAGAAGTAAAGGAAATTCTCCATAAGCGAACTATATTTCAGGTAAGCTTTGTTCATCACTCTTTGATTTCTATAGCAATGGCGCCAAAGAAAGCAGAAATAGGAACTAAAAAAGATGAACCTAAAACTATTAAACCATCTTTATAGTCTCCATTGCTTAAATTACTACCTAGGTTAGTAGATAAGGGGCCAAAAAGGTCTTTAGAGATTCAGCTCCAAGGTGTAGGGACCCTATTATTCCTCAGTCTGGGTGGAATTTATACTAGTATTTCTATAGGAACATAAATGACAAGGTCCCAACATTAAACCCATGGACTCTTGACTTGGCCAAATTAATAGTTCCAAATGTTTTCATTGATATCGAGCTAGTTAAAGCCCTGGCCAATAGATACCATGCCCCAACAAAAATTGTAAGGCTCCCAGATGGCGGGTGTTTAGTAGATGTGTCAAGGGAAGCCATTATTAAGTGTTTCAACCTAAACAAACAAGTTGTTACATAAGTGAATTTGGGAAAATTGGAGCAAGAGTACAAAAGGTTGAGGAGAAATTACAGGAGTGATGAGCTCCCCTTGCACATGAAAATGGGTGATAATAAAAGGATACTTCCCATCCCCTCCTCAAAGGTGGAACCGTTTCTAGTGTCTGATTTTTAGGTTTACTTCAAGAATACATATCATGCATTGTGTCAGGTTCTTGGAATAGATGCAGAGGATAACATGTCATTAAGGTTGATGAGGATGGATATGATCATTCAACATCCAAATTCAAATGTTGAATTTGATTTTGCTTCTATGATTGAAGAACAAATTCACGAGGGCTTGTTGCAGGTCAAGGAAGCTAAGGCTCCCATGCCTTTTAGAAAGTATTCTTTGCTATGTCATTTGATTTTGTATCAAAATGAAACAAAATGGACTAAGAGGATGAAATTGTGCACACAAGAGAACGAAGTTAGACTCCCTGTACAAAATTGGTACTACATATAGGACAGTAGGTGCAATGAATGTGATTTTGTTGTGTTTAGAGATGATTTTGTTGTCAGAATAATTATTGCCCTAGGTTTTTCAACACCAAGGCTACCACAGTCTTTGATGGATGTAATGAGGCCAATGCAATACAAGTCAAATAAAGGCTTTACACATAATTATGTTGATTGGTTCGTAATTCCACAACATATTATCATCAGGGTGTATGGTTGTGACCAAGCACCACATATTTTGCCAAAGTTTGTGCCTGCTAGAATATGTTTTTTGGAGTTCATGTGACAGATGCTCTAGATGGAGTATGATCTAATGAGGAATTGGAGAAAAGGCACATTTTCGCCTGATTTGACAGTGTTTGAGTTGTCTATTGGATCAGACATGCTAGAGGAGTTACAGAGATTCATGAGGGTCAATTATCCCCTCAAGTCCATAAAAGAAAGAGTATGTGACCCAGAGGGTTACATTAATATGATTAGAAGGACTTTGCTTACAAAAAGGTCAATATCTCATGCTTTTGACCCTGAAGAAGATGTGATAAGGAATCTAGTATATTTTGTTGATGTGTTTCAGACAAGAAGGAGATGGATAATAATGAAGAGATGGGAAGAGCAGAAGAAGGAAAAGAATAAGAATTTCAAAGGGTTCTTTGCTGATGAATTTGATCTTCTAAAAAGGATGTAGTTGGTCCTTGGAAAATTTGATGATTTTTATGAGATGGACCAAGATGAAGGATTGGTTCCACCTCCTACACCCCAACAACCATCACAAGAAGCATCCACATCTCGTACACCATCCCCATCACCTGCACTTCCTTCTCCTCCATCTTGCACACATGAACCCCCGGCCAAGAAACATAAAATTGAGTCAGTAGTTGATTATGGCTCAAGTGATGAGGAACAAGAAGCAGTATTGACTTTAACTGAGATGAAAGAGGTAGCGGAGTAGCAAAAAATTTAGGATCCCCGTGATCCTAAAATTAGGATATCAAAAGAAGCTACAAATGAGATTCAGGATGATGAGAGAGTGGTTGCCTCTCTAAGGTTTATGGAGGATGACAACTTCATTCATACTAATGAATTCAAAGATTTTTGGATCAAGATAAAAATGAAGCAGTTTGATGAAAGGTTAAAGATCAATCTCATAGGAGCCGATGATTCAAAACAGGTTGAGATTCAGGCCCAAACATTGACAGAATTAAACATTGATAATATTAATGTTACTCCTCAGGAGGCAAGAGAACTAGTTTTGAAAAGTGATATGTTGATCATACCAGGAATGGAGTTGTCCAAGGTGTTTCTTTTGGACCAAATCATATCACAAGATGACCCAATGTTGGTTGTAGAATTTGACTCAAAGGAAGGTGTATCAGGAACAGGGTATAACCCTACCACTCAGACTCTTGCCCTATGGACAAAGCAAAAAAGCACAAGGAAGCCCAAATTCTTAGAAGTGGTGCAAGAAATGAGAGGGTCAACCATGGTGAGGACAATAAAAGATACAACTCCAACAAAGGTTGCTACCATAACTATGCATTCAACAATGTTCACCAAAGATGTGGTGGAGAACATGGAGAAGAAAATAACTAAATATGAGAAAAGACTGAAATTGTCAAATGATGAAGTAAATAAATTGTTTATTGAAAATGTCAAGTTGAAAGAACAATTACAACAGGCTGCAACAATGAGGGGAGATGAGATAGTTGTTTATCACCCACCCATCCAAGTTGAAGACCCATAGATTCAACAAATGAAAGAAGAAATTGATAAGTTGAAGAAGCATAATATGGAAGATGTCAAGCATCACATTTTGGATACCCTGAGGAAAATATTGGAGCATAGAATTGAAATATTAAAGGAAAAAATAGGTGGAGTACATGAAAGCTTTAGCAACCTAGTTAAAGCTTTGGAACAAATAAATGTCAACTCCCCTATCTTAGAGGAACTCCATAAGAGATGGCAACCAACTTATCACATTTTGACTACTCTTTGCAAGGAAACACAAAGAGATCCCGATACCCCTCCGAGACTAAAACCTACTTAGGAAACGATGAAGGGTGTGATTGAGGAGCACAAGTATTTAATTGATATGAAGAAGAAGGTGGAGACTAGAAGGAATGCATTTGATTCTATAAAACACATCTTCAGTCCTTCAGTCGCTAAAGATGATAATCAACTAAAAGGCGTGGATGAATGAAAGGGTGAGTTTGATCAAATGGTTTCTCAGTGCCTGACACACATACAGAGTGATGAGGATATTAGCCTTGACAGATTTAATGCTTTGCTCGATGGGATTGTAATATTAGACAGTGGATACACAAAATTTGTGGTAGATGTCAGGAATTTGCTTGATAATAGATGGAAGAGTCATCTCATGAATTTCACACTTGCACAAGAGTTCAAATGGCCAAATGATTTGACAATAAGCAAATGGCAAGAGAAGTATCCGGGCTCAGATGAGGACTAATCGTCAACATAACGAAGGAAGATTAATCATAAAGTAAAAGCTTTGCATAGGTCTTAGATGACCACGAGCTTTTACTCGAAGACTAACGAATTGGCACATGTTGGTTGTTTAGTTATTTCAATTATGTTTTATTTCATAATAATGTTTTGTTACTAAAAGACACGACCTTTGGTCTGAAGCTTGTTGTCTCTCATATAAATACGAGAGACTAAGACCAAAAGGATGATTAGATTAGAGATAGGAGAAAATAATAGGCGAATAGGGATAGATATAATGTCTACATTTCAACAGACCATGATGCATGTATAAAATTTGGGAGGAATCAACGAAAGAACTCTGATTTTGTGGCGCCATTCTGGTATCAGTTGTTTGTTGAATTAATTGAAAATATTATCAAGTTGTCTCCAAGGCTGATGTTTCTTTGTTATTTAAATTTATACATCAAGTATATACTCAATTTATCAATGCACATTTGTTGTACTTGTGTGGTATGATTAATTGGTTCTTTCAAGTAAAGATTAAATCCTTCTAGTCATTCACAGTAATTTGGAAGTATCATTTGGATCACTAAGAAGAACTTGGTAATTGCATTCTTGCATGCTTATACAATTTATAAACTAATATTTGTATGCCAAACAATTATAATTTTTGCCAAATAGAAGCCACTCATCATAGACTTTCATCTGACTCTGTTTTACCCAACAAGGCACTGGTCTCACCCATTTTATTTATTTAGTTTCATTAAATTAATTTCAAAACTTCACATTTGTTAACTGAACATATTGAATTTTACCTTGATAGTGCTTATACAATTCATACCAAATAGGTATGCATCTCTCCACTTCCAATTGCCATTGTGGAAGGATTGCTCGAGTAGGAAACACACTATTTAAATCTACTCTACTTGCATAGGTATACCCACATAGGTTTGGCAGAGCCTAAAGAGAAGAAGGTTCAAGTTCATCATTTGGCCTTGTACATTAGTCAAAAATGTTGTGAGAGCTTGGCAACCTCTCGTGGTTCAAACTTGCGTTTTTGAGACATAACAAGGCCAATCTCACTTTGCAATACAGTTTATAAGATATTTACAAAAACAATCTATTTAAGGTTGCAACCCCTCATTTCATCTATTATTTCCCAAGAGCAGGGAGGATTTGTGCTAGGGAGAGAAATTGTTGAAGGGGCAATTGTTGCTCACAAAGTATTGCACTCAATTAACACAAACCATTTACCTTCCTTCATTGTCAAGTTGGACGTGATGAAAGTATATGATACAGTGGAATGAATTTTTTTAATGAAAGTTCTCTCAAAAATTGGATTTGAGAAAAAGTGGTGTAAATGGATGCATTCTTGTTTGTCAAGGGCTAAATTTTTAGTTATCATTAATGGCTCTCCTATGGATTCTTTAGTGCAACACAAGGGGTAAGGCAAGGGGATCCATTATCTCCATTCCTCTTCATTATCATGGCAGAAGCGTTAAGTGGAGCAATTCAGCAAAGGCATTGCTAGGTACTGTGGCATGGGGTAGAGATTTCAAACACAGGATTTTTAGTAACTCACTCCCTCTTTGTTGATGACACAATTCTATTTGGGAAATATTCTATGGTAGAAGCTTCTCAAATAAAAGAGGTCTTAGAAAAGTATGCATCAACATCCGGGCAAAAAGTTAATGCAACAAAATAAAATATTTATGCATTCAATACAAAGGCAACAATAAAGAGAAAAATTGTGAAGACATTGGGGTTTCAGCTAGTTGAGTTTCCTTGTACATATTTAAGAATTCCTTTTTTTGTAGGGGCTAATAAGATTTTATACTAGGGGAAAGTCATTGATACATTAAAGTCAAGGATTTTGGTGTGGAAGGCTAGGTGGTTGTCATTAACAAGACACATCATACATTGATTAAAACAGCCTTAGCAGCCATCCCAAATTACTTCTTTGCGATTCTTAAAGCTCCAAAATCAGTTGTGCTAGAAATTGAAAAGATTATCAAAAATTTCCTTTGGAAGGGGAACATGAATGATCAAAAAAAGGTACCGTCGATCTCTCTGAAAAACATGACGGTGGACAAGATGAAAGGAGGAGTAGGTATCCAAGATCTTTCGAGCAAAAATTTAGCTTTCAGTACAAAGTTGGCATGGAAAATGTACCATAAGGCAGATTCAAAATGGTGTAAGTTAATGCAAGCAAAGTATTTAGGCTGTGACAATCCAACAAGAATATTTACAATCTCAAACCCACTAGAAGGGTTAGCCATGTGGAATTTTTTAATCTCTTGTAGGAAACCACTACAACAAATCCATGTGATTAGCTTCGTTTTTTGCTTCTACCCACTATTTTAATGTATTTTTCTCTAATTTTTTGAAAAAGTTGGTGCTATTTATCGGGATGGTGCTATTTTTGGTGTTTTTTGTGTCGATCAGAACAAGTAGGCGCTAAATTAGGTGCAAATTAGCACCCAAATTAGTGCCTACATTAGCGCCTAATTTAACGCCTAATTTAGTGCCTACTTTAGAGCCTGCTTTAGCACCTGATTGTGCACCTAATTGTTATGATCTAGTAGGGATTAAGGGATTAGGGGTTAGGGTTTAAGGGATTAAGGGTCAAAAGATAACGGATTTGTGACTTAGGGGTTAGGTAGTAGTTTAATGGTTAATGGCTTAGGGATTATGGTTGATATTATGTAATCTCTCTATAAAATTTGATAAAAAAATAGTAAAGGTATGAGTGGAAGGGTGTACCAAAACTCTGCTGGTGTAACTTTTGAGCTTATGAATGAAATAAAACATCTTATTATCAAAAATTCTCCATGACTGTTTTATCATTCTATATTTTTCTTATGTTTGTCATACTTGTTTCTTCTTATATTTGAATGAATATTAGTTATTGAGCCTCAATACTATGCTTTTGTGAATGAATATACTGATACAATAAAGCATTTATTGTGGATGTTTTTTGTTATATGTTCAAAATTATGTTCAACATAAAAATGGAAACTATTTAAAAATAATAAAGTTAGCAAAGTTGCTTATTTAAATAATTGTGAGTTACGTGCATTAATATTTTATTAAATTTTTGTGTCTTCACAAACATATGTTGATACAAAATGAATCGAAGAAGCATCCAAGTAATCCTAATTTTTTCTGCCAACAATTCATACCAAAGATTGAACAATTTAAGGATATTGTAATAGGTAATTTGTATTGACACAAATAATATTACTGAAGCATTTCAAAGTTTAGGCCATAAGAATTATCCTTTTTTAAACATGGATTGCAAATAATTCTAAAAATTTAGAAGTCTTGGTCATCAACATTATTGTCTACTACAATGTCATCTAGTGTATCATTGTCAATGTTCATATGTTCTTTCAAGTATTTAATATTATCATCATCCTCATCTTGATCTGCATCATCTTCATCATCATTGAAATTTGACTGTAGACCATCTATATTGTTACCAGATGTATTTGGATCATCATTTTCTATACCATCCATATTGTTGTCTTCCATAACATCATCTAACTCTGGATTGTTGTCTTCTTGTGCCTGAACATAACCATCTTCAACATCATAATATGTCAATTTCTTCCATGTTCTAATCCCTCTCTCTCATTTTGTTGGCCATCATTGTTTTGCTCAGTATCCACTAATGCATCATCAAATACACGCCTTAATCTTGGATCATAATGTATGACAACTATCCATTTCGGGTCCAAAATATTTTTATAGAAAAATACCTGCACATGAACGACATACATATATTTGACGTATGTTATAAAAAATTTATTGATTAATAAACACATGTATATATTCACAATAAACTATGAATTAATAGATTAATGATCACTACCACTTCTTGTTTGAGTTAAAGAAATACCTACTCACAATGAATTGGTAGAACATAAGGCTCTTTATCCTCCAGTAGGAACCATGAGGAATCTATAGAAAACAATCCACTATGGGTATCATGTCTTCATGCCCTCTCAAATACTTCATACCATCTACACTTAAAAATATAACATTTAAAAGAGCAGTAATCCAACTCAATAATTTCTTGTATTTTCCCAACATATTATAGATTCCCTTCAATTATATTCTTATCTTTTGAGCTTGATCATCTGGATTGCTTGAAGTCAACCATGATGCCACAATCGAAGGATCGTCTCTTTACATTTACACTTTCTACACGATAATGTCAACCATATGCCCACATTGTTAGATATTTCCTCGCCTATGAAAGACCATTTATTTCAGTGAAAACAAATATAATGACGAATATTAAAATAGTTAATAGTGTCAAAACTATAAGGAAACAACATTTTGTAAAATTCCAACTGTACCTTTCTTTCACATCCTCTAGACGTGTTGATTTCATCTTCTGTTATGTCTAAATCTACACCTGCATCTTCTATTTGATTTTGAATTTGTTTAGTAACCCATTCTAGTGTGCAATCTTTGCCCCATTCCCCAAGCAGATCAGTGGGAAGTGGAGTATTCCTTGGGTTTGATCTCTTAACTTCTCTTCTTGCTTCTAACACTTCTTCTCTCTTTTTATCATATAGATCAATCCATTTGTTCATAAATTCCATGTGGTACATAATGAACTTGTTGAGTATAGCACTTTCGTCTACACCTATTACATGTCAACATGTTTATTTCAAACTCCAAATGTCATGATGTTAATTTGACAAATAAATTATAGAGTAAATTAATTATTGCAAGAAAAAAAACCACACTGATCATGAATTTACTTACTAATTTCTACTAGAACACCATTAGATTATGGTTTTTCTCCATCAATAATATTTGATGCTCATTCTTCATCCTAGAAGCATGGTCGATCTTCAAAATCCTTACCAAGGAATTCACACAGGAAGAACAATGCTTCATTCAATACATACCCTTCAGCCATGCAACCCTCTGGATGTGCCTTTTGTCAAACATATCTTTTTAGAGTTTTCATATACCTCTCAAAGAAAAACATCCACCTCGTTGATACGACACCCGCCAATTCAATGTCATCGACTAAGTGTATAAGTAAATAGAATTTTAGGTCCATGAAACTTGTAGGGAGCTCCTTCTCAAATACACATACAATTTCTGCAATTTCCTTCTTCCATTTTGGCACTTCACATTCGTGGATGTCCTTGGAGGTCACCCACCTAATATAAGAATAGTAAATTAGTACGAACCTTTAATCAAAAATTAAAATGCAATATAATATCTCTATGTCTCTCACATATGAACATTTCATATAACCACATACCTTGTAAATGCTGACAATCGACTTATGGCATTCCTTAAGTCAATTGTAAGACAGGAATCCCCCCTAATTGCCAATGGCATGATATGATATCAAACACATTTATGAAAAGGTCATTAGTAATTTTTCTCACACAAAAAAATATCAAAATATATTTAGTACTTAATCAATGTTACCAGTAAATGTTAAATGATGATATATAATACCTTCATAAAATTATGAAAATCATGTGTTTTAAATCCTGTGATATGTCCATCAACTGTAAAAGCTTTAGCTAATGATGACCCATAGCCAGTAGATGTCCTTATTGAATGGATGACATTTTATAGTTGGTCTAGCTCTTCTTTTTTCAAAATCCATGGAGCTTCTGCATATGTTTCATTTTCCCTGTTTGGCCACAAATGTTTTCTATCAATTTTGGTACATGAAAGAGAAATATCTCTCCTCGAAGACAAGGTGTCCTCTTTGCTTGATATATGTTGAAATATAGAATCAAGGACATTTTTGAAGATGTGCATAGGATCTAATAGGTGAGATATTAATAGATCCTTCCAGTAAGGGAGCTCATAAAATACGGATTTCCTTTTCATTCCTTTTGGCTTATTAACTACAACTTGTTATGGTTCTTCAATTGAATCACCCCAATCAAAAAATCCTCCCAAGCTTTCAATTTAGCATCTTCATACTTCCTAAGCCAATCACTTGGACCCATAATCATGGGAGGGCAACTTATGATCCAGTGGTAGAAAAACCCTGTTGTTTGTGTAAATAAATTTATGTGGATCTTTAAAATACCACCCTTGAAATTGTTCTACACATCTTGGATATGCAAATATCCCCTTTGTTTGAAGCCCTGTAATTCCATAAGTAATGTTAATAACATCAAAAAAATAGTATAAAACTAAGTATGAAAGTTGGGATGAAAATAAATTACAAGTGTAAACACGTAAATATTTTATCTTACCAGAACAAACACCAAGTCCTAGGAAATCATGAATAGTCCAACATAGCACACCATACAACATGAAGGACCTATTTGATGGAGGACGTGATAAATCATACATTCTTATGCCTTTCCATAGCAGTTGCATCTCATCAATAAAAGGCACAAGATAAACATCGATGTTTTTAACTTGATGTTTTCCTGGAACAATGAGAGTCAACATAAGGTGCTCCTTTCTAACACTCATCCATGGGGGAATATTGTATATTATCAATCCGATTGGCCAAACACTATAATTTGAGCTCAGGAAAGAGAATGGGCACACTCCATCAATTGCAAGACCAAACCTGATAATACGGGGTTCATCTTTGAATTTTCTTGGCCATTTTTCCTCTATGTGTTTCATTGCTTTGGAGTCGACCAGAATTCACATGAATCCATCTTTACTTTTGTTCTTTGCATGCCAGTCCATCAATTGTGCAAGTGAATTGCAACGAAACATTCGTTGAAGTCTAGGTATAATTGGAATGTGACGTAAAACCTTCTTTGGAACTGTAGGACCTTGTACATTTGTACGATATCTTTTCTCTTTGCATACAGGGCATTCTACTTTGTTTTGATATTCATCTCTATATAAAATGCAATCATTTTTACATGAATGAATTTTCTTATATTCAATCCCCAACTCAACCAACAACAAATGCGCCTCTCTGCAAGTTGATGGCAACACATTCTCTTCAGGGAATATTTTAGTTTTTAGTGCCCTGTAAGATTTCCAGAGATTAAATCAATTGAATGTTTGACTTATGATGAACATGTTTGATATGTCAATCTATACTAGGATTGTTTATATACAATATATCGTTTTAAAATCCCCTTGAAGAAATATAAATGAAGTTGATGAATGTTTACGAATTATGTACACCAATTGACAATGCAAAGTAAGAAATAGATTTCAACTCACTTTAGTAGGGTAGTGAATCCTTTGTCTGACCAACCAAATAGTGACTTGATTTCTAATAATATTAATGTGCATGCCAGTTTTGAGGTTCTACTTGCACCCGATTTGAACACGGATGTCTTTGTTGCTTGCTTGATGGAGTCTTTTAGGTTGTTATTGTTGTCAATAGATTTGCACCCTGCTGAATGCAATATTCAGCAACCTACTGAAACATGGAAACCTCCTTCAGATGTGGGTGATCTGAGCGAAGGAGGAATCTCCAGAGTGAGCTAGTTCTCCGAATGATAAATCCTATTCTAAATAACTTCTAAGGAAAGGGATAAAAGGTGACTAAAACTAAATCCTATTACTAACAGATGACTTTAAAAACTTGATAATGGTTCAATGTTGATTTTGATCTCTTCCTCACAAACAGTTTTCAGAAAACACAATATTTCACAACTTCTCATGAACAGTTGATACATAAATAGTTTGCATGAAGACTTGACTTGAAGCACAACATGCAACCTGTATTTTGAACTTTATGCATTAAGGATTACAGTTTAAGGACAAAACAAGGACTTTGTAAATAGAAATCACAAGATAAAATCAAATTGAAACTACAAGTAAACACATAAATAAGAAGTAGGAATGTTGTCTTTATTCAACTGAAGGAGAATGCCACAATCTGAAAACTGAGTACAAAAGAGGGTTCACAAACTCAAAATTGTGTCTGAGTAGGAACTCTGATCTGAACTGAGAAGGAGAGCTAAAAGACTAAGTCTTTCAAAACATAACTCTCTAGAAACCCTAATCCGAGCTCAGAAAAAAAACTCAAGGAAAAGGCTTTCAAACTATCTCAAAAACTGCCTAAAAGTAAGAAAAGCACATTGCTTTTATGATCACACTGTCAAGCCTCTAAAAACAGGCTAGATTTGCTTTAAAAGCTCAAAAAACACCTTATCTCTCCAATATAGGTCTCAAATCTGACCAAGAAGAAAAGTCAACAAAAATCTGCTAAAAATAGCAAGAAATCATAAAACAATTTATAGGATATTGCTTTACAATTATGCTTTACAAGATTGCAGATTTGCACAATTTGTCTATTTTTTGCAATTAAATATTAAAAACTTTTGCAAAAGAAAAGCTCCTTATCTCTCCATTACAATAATATGATTTTCTCAAAAATCATAAAAATATTAACACACCATTATCTTCTTCTCATCAAAATTCTCATTGATTTCTCCAAAATCAATTTAAAATAAGAACCCTAAAATGTAATCATCAAAACCTAAACTTAGGTCATTAGCATCCACCATAATATAATCATTGTTTTCTCACAAAACAATAAAATAACTCACACTTAAGACTTCATAATTCGCTAAGGCAAAAGAACAAGTCTTAAAGACTTAACCTAACCCAAGCACATGAAATAAGTCTTGAAAGACTTAACAATATCGACCAACTTAGGAAATTCAACCCCCTTTCAAATATCAACATTCAGACTCTGATAAATCACAATGCAAAGATTATAAATTTTAGCCTCCATTTGAAATTCCCCACGTGCTTTGACCGAAGACTCTAGATGATGATGATGTTGCTTGAATTAGGGCATGAGAAAAGAATGCCAAACCCTAATAATGATTC
Source organism: Sequoia sempervirens (assembly GCA_007258455.2). Classification (NCBI taxonomy): domain Eukaryota; kingdom Viridiplantae; phylum Streptophyta; class Pinopsida; order Cupressales; family Cupressaceae; genus Sequoia; species Sequoia sempervirens. Next base: position 40,396 of record VDFB02358069.1, read on the forward strand.
ATTTTGCACATGAGTTTGAAGAAAAGAGCTCTGTCTAGAAAGAAAAATCCACCATGATTATGTCAAAACTGAGCTCGTGTGCCTTGAGAATCTTCACTACACTCTTCAGATAATTGAATCTCTAGTGGGTAAGCTTTGTTTTGCAGTATCATAGCTTTTTTTCACTTCATTCTGGAATATCAAAGGATCCTAAGGCTGCGGCCTGTCATGCTTCTTTTTGACCTCTCTTTGCACTTCATGTTACTTCGGCCTGTTTGGTCATTCTCCTACGAGCTCGGGTTCCATTTGAAGCTCCATGAGAATTCGCGGGCTATGCTTTTGTTTCTACCATCAAGGTAAACTTCTTGTCATAGTTTCATGGCTCCTATGGCTTCACATTTTGCTCATTCTTGGCCTTACAGTCACAGCTAACACAACCTTTAATACATTTGTTTGCATTTTTTTGCATCTACACTTACTGTTGTGTGAGCTCGACCTTCATTGAGAGCTCAACTCTTAGCTTCTGGATGCTTTGTGAAGCTCTTGGCTGCGGCTAGAGTGCTCACTTTTATCCTTGAACTGGTAATCTTCCCCTCAAGCTCGTATCTCCTCTTTGTTCTGTACAAACCTAAGGAATCTCCGTTTTATTTTATGAACTTCTGGCCATGTTCAGGCCACACCAAATGTGTATTATGGAAAGCATTGTTTAAGTTTTGGGCTCGACCCAGAACAAAAAATTCATCTTTATGTCTATTTGAAAGCATTTCTGCATATGGGTATCATGAAAAATAGAATAAAACTGTGTTTTCCTCATTTTGAGACTCAATTCACTATAGGGAACTCGTATTTTAGTGTCTTCTTGTTGTCTCATACAAAACTTCATGTGGGTATCGATATTATTGCTTTTCCTGCACTTTGAATGCAAACCCAAAAATGGATATCATAGATGGTTGAAAATAATAAAAATCTGTGTTTATTAGATACCCCAATCATGAGTACTTTGAGATTCAAACCGCAACTTCATTTGTTTGGTTCTATTCATATGAGCTCGACCCAAAACAACTAATGGTTCTATTTCGGACTTCTGAAGCAAACGAACGACATGGGTATCTCTGGAAGTATAAAAATTTCATGGCTTTATGTATTCTAAACCTCGACCCAAGAATAAAATTTTACCAGTACAAATGTATTCAGCTGGGTTGATAGAAAAAACTGCTTTTTATTTGAAATAGGAATACCCACATGGAGATTAAAAATGGTGAAAATTTTGTATACTCATTTGCATTTAGTCTTATGGGTTCGACTCAAATAACCAGTGATGCTTTGCTTGATATTCTATTTTTGAAAGAAGACTAAACTGATAATCTGGAAAGACACCTGTTATCTTTAACATTCTCATGCAACTTAGCTCCATCACCATAATCTCTTTGCACTTTCAGTTGCAAAACCCATAATTGGCATTTGTCTTTAAAACTGATTTTGAACTCTCTCCAATCTCTGCATTTTCAATTAATCATAATAAACTAGGCTTCTAAGGCATTTTAATTTCTTACTTCCAGTATGATTCTATAGTTGTCTCTTCATGAAAAAAAGAACCACATACTTGCAAAATTCTGGAAATGTAACCTTTGCTTGAACTACAGCCATATGAGTTGCTGCTGTTTCCTTTTCCACACAGAATTTACTTATTTCATGCATAACCTGCCCGTTCTAAAACAACCCTTATGTGTTAAAATTCTTGTTGAAACTGTGCACACTTGTCTGTATGATACCTTCAAACCATTCCAGTGTTTGTCTGTTGTGAAAAGAAGGACCTTTAAATGTATATTATCTCCATGCTCGTTCATTGTACGCACAACAGTGTCTTTTTGACTTTCCTTAACCTTAACACAACAACTTTTGCCTTCTACTCTTAGAATTCATAGAGATTTAGATTGAACCTTGCAACACCACGAACCACCTCAATTCACCAGTTCCTATGCATACTTAAAGCCTCAGAAGCGTCATTCTGGAATGAAACTGTTATTCATTTCTTTGTCATTCTGGGACAAACATCTCCCACCTTGCAATTCTTAAAGCTGTATTTGCTTATCGGTCAACTAGAACTGGTTATCATTTGTCATTTGAATGCACTGTCCGCCTTTTGTACTCTTGAGCAACATGGTACTCTTCATGCATTTTTATGTTACACTTATCAAACAGTTCTTTAAATCTGCTCTTTTTCACGATGAAAATCAAAACGAAACTCTTGATTAAGGCATAATGTATCCCTGTTCACTATCCTTGACTGTGAAAAGAATGAATTAATGAACTGGAACTTGCATGACATATATGATACTTGATCAACAAGATAACACAAAACTTGAACTATGCAGTAATATTTGATGCAAATGTACTTAGCTGAATTGATTGAGTGAACTAAACTCACTGTTCACCTGTAGCCTTTAGAAAAAATAAACCTAATCGTTATGAATGCACAGTTGGTTTAGTAGCTCGATAGATAAATTTGTTTTACTCCTTCAGTTGTATTTCATTTCATTTGATGAACATGATGGTGTAATCTGTAAATCAACCCATTAATGAATAGGGCAGCATGTCAAGCTCTACCTTTGTGGGAGCCTGTTTTCCTCCACATGCTTGGTCTTCGAATAATTTTCAGCTTCATGACTTAACCTATACCTGCACAAGGAAACAAACAATGTTAGCATAAAAAATAGAATATGATGATCATGATATTGTTGTTTCTCCTTCAGCTCATTTCTTTCGTACTTGATTGATTGTTTCAATGCATAATTAATAGTAGGTTGTACTATTGTGGGTGCCTCATATAGGTTACTTCATAATCGGAGCCACTGACACCCCTCTTTTCTCTTACAGGTCGACGGACTGGAGAAGGCAAGGTGCACCATTCAACATCAAACGTCGATAATCAGGCAATGATGATTATGTTGTCACTTATATGTTTTATTTTCTACATCTTCAGTAGTGTAATGTGCTATTAGCGATGTATTGTAATAGTCACATCCACGACTTGTGTGGATATTTGATTTCCATTCTTGCTTTTCATTTGAAAATAAAATGCATTTAAATGCAATGTTGTAATATATGATTCTTGAAATCAAATAAAGCCTTGTAAAATATGAGCCTTTTCATGAAATAAATGAAAGCATCTGAAATGCTATTTTGCTCATTTGCTCAATTATGTACTTCAGTCATTTCTGGAATATTTGAATGGCATTATGGAAACTCTATTTCCTCTCTAAAATGCACAACAGTTACTTAATACATAATGATAACAATGCGAAACAACATTTGAACTTAAACTACAATTCCACGTCATGATATAATAACATTCAGCCAACTCCACCAATCGAACTGTGGCAAAAAATTGGTAACAATTATCATCAACATTACGTTGGTGGTAATTACCCCTGCTATCATCGTTATTGTCAAGCATATGATTATTATTGTCATCATTGTTTCCATCCCTAAAGAAACCTGTAAGCATTTCATTCAATCCTTCTTCATGCACTGCATTTTCACTATCATGATCATCATCATTAAGGCTAGGTGGCATGTCATTAGTGTATGTGGATCTCATCAACTCTTGAAATTTCTCAGCTAGTAGTATTCTCTTCAATGTTTCTCTTTTCACCTTGGTATTGTTTAAAGGATGGTTTGGATCATCTCGTCCAAATCTTAATAACCCGGTTGGATCTTGGGTATTAGTAAGTGTTTCATCAACATCTTCTACCTATCAACAAGCGCAAGCATTATTTAATGTTTGGAAACAATTGGATAAATCATAAATGTATCAATTTCAAAGAAATATAATCAAATATGGCTTGAAAAATAAAAATAAAAATTGCATGAACATATATACATCAATTGAATAATGCAACATTATTTTATAGACTACCTTTTTTATACAATAATTTAAATAAAACACAATTTTGACAATATAGTTTATAAAACATCAATCCACACTCATTTATTATTCTTTGGTTTTCTTCCCTTAAGAACATCCTTAGGGAGACCTTGTTCTTCCCTTTTCTTTCGCGTAGGAGTGCATTTTAAGAAGGGGTAATCAATCAATAACTCATCCCCAATGGTAAGATCCATAATAGCCTCAACCATTATCAATCTATCAACCTTTCTTTCCATATCTCCATCTTTATCATTTATAACCTCAACAAATTGACAATTTGGTCTTATAGTAGGGTCCCTTCCCTTACTACTATTTATAAATCCTGCAATATTTTTTGTGTGTATGCACGCCCATCTATATACATAAGATGACCTCTATTCATTTCTTTTCCACTTTCCAATTGGAGACGATGTGTATACATATTTGAATTTAGACCATATGCTGACATGCTAGGCTTATATTCTACTAGCCTTCTCCATTCACCACTGTAATATGATGGACCATAATATGGTTTAATCTCCTAGTGGTTTGTTATGAATTGTTTCTATGTTTAGATCCCACATGTACATTTTGGACAATAAAGAGGCCTAGATTCGCTCCATGAATATTGGATGGTCGTATCATGTAGTTGTATCCCCAAAATTGAAACACCTCGTACACTCAAGATAGTTGTTGATCACTAGGCCAAGCGCAATATAGTCGATGATCAAATGCCTCTTTGTAAATTTATCTCAAACTCAGGGGAAAGTCATCATCTCCATCACATTCATTCTCATAGGGTATGTAGTCCACCTTCCCCTTGTCTTTAAGCAAATTATGCATCTTTAAACCGATTCTTGTTTTGTTACTTGTTTTCATCAATTCCTCATCTTCTGAGTTGGTATATTGGCACATATTTTTGTTAGATGTATCATCTGATAAATGATCATTGCCCTCTAGGCTATAATTTGGTGATCCATAAAAATTTAAACCAAGAACTTTATCCTGCAAGTATCCATTAAGAAAAAAATTAGTTATTTAAATAATATAAAACAATGTTTAAACGAAGTATACATGTTATTTATATCAAATTGGAAAATTCCTCACCATAATTCCTATTGGATTTGAATTGATTGTAGGAGGCATACTACCAACTAGAAGCTCATCATATATGTAATGTCTTTGTACAATTGCTCATTTTAATTGTTTCTTTCCACAACATATAGAACATCCACAAACAACAATTTTCTCAAAGTATTCATCCCATGTACTATAGTCCTGACCAACCTCTTGTTCAGTGCAATCATTTGTTGTGTCTATAGGATTCATTGTCATATCCTCTTCCACCCACTATCCTCTACATGATTTAACAGTTTTAGGTCCACGTCCATGTACATATCTTGTTCTTTTGCTAGTTGAACACTCAGGCTCTGCATTTGCTCCAATCTCCATCTAAAATAATCAACATGCATTAATTTATGTCAAGATTGGATAATACATTATAAATTTCAATAATACTGTGAAAAAAGATGGATGTATCACAAAATGCCATTAGATCATTTTTTCCTAAGTTAAGTCAAAATTTGAGTGTCTGATGTTCTGCTTCATCTGTTGTGTCCTCGTTTGGTATGACATGATCTGTTGCCATGGCCTCGTTTGGATCCTATAATACACAACATAGTAAATAATGTTTAGTACACCAATTACACCATTTCAACGAATATGCTATCCAACACAAAACCTCACTTTAGTCATATATTTGACATATTGATATCATGTTTTGACCATCCTAATTTTCAAACTTTTCCCTTGATCATAGAACCACAGATAATCACCATTCCTATGCATTTTCAACCAATAAGTTTGACCTTAGAGGCCTCATGGACCAAAAAATGACTTTATCTCCTCTATGTTGTAGTGTTTGTGAATTCATAAACACCTTCCTCCTTTGGCTGAGGTTGATTTTTCTTCTTACCTCTATTGTATTTGTAGATTCAGTTGTCATATCTATTTCCACCCACTTTCCTCTCTGCGATTTAGTAGTTCTACATTGTCCACATCCTCTCTCCATGGCCTCCTCTGGATCCTGTAATACACAACAATGACAATAGTCACATAACAATTGTGCACCAAGAGAATATTGTTGAAATTATCTTGTTAATACAATCACTTTTCATTAAGACGCATTATGAAAAACAAAATAGGACATTGCAACATTTTTCTCTTCACAAAAAGTTTACACACGAAATCTTGACAACTACAACTCAAATCTTATGATTAAAAGATGACTACAAATTCACATAAAAAAGACATTTATTTACAAGCTAACTAAAAATAAAACCCATTACAAATAATTTTAGTTGAACATCCCTTCCATAGTTCCTTGTTATCCTAGATGAAATAAAACCTATTACTAATAATTTTAGCTGGTTCTCTACCTTACACTTCTTCCACAAATTCATTAAAACCGTAGATATTTTCTCTTTGAAAAGTAGAGATTGGATTCCTTATTCTTGATTGAGACCTAATTTACATTGGATAGTGTGAGAATATTTATCTTAGATAAGATCCAAAACTTTAATTCTTGATTTTTTATTTTTCATGATTGGTGTTTATCCTCCACAGAGGCCGTGGTGAAAGTAGTTGGCTTGGTTATGTAGAAATCCCCTCATCAAATAAAAGCCAAAAAATATTTACAAATGGCTCAACCCATATAAGACTTAACAATTTACTACAACTTTAATGAAAGATTGATATATAGCATGACCTACTTTATGCTATATGGAAATCATATTTGTATCCTAATATGTTATGTTTTCATAATTAGTATTGCATGGAAGTCTAGCCACTAGCTAAAACCTTTGACATCTTGATTGATTTAGCTAGCATGTATATCTTCATTAACCAAGAGAAGGCATGAGATTTGAATTTATTTGTTTGATAGGTAAAAGAGTTTGGTTTTCAAGTTACTAAAACACAATACAACTTTTTTTAAGTTCCATCAAATTATGTTTTTATTATGTAAAGTTTCTAGGATGTACCCATTTTTTTCCAAGCTAGTTGGTGGTATGTTGTTGTCACACTAGATTCCAATGTTATAAAACCCTTACTACTTAAACATTTACCTCAATTCCAAATGTTTTCATGAGGAACATTTTGGTTTGGCACAATTAGGCGCTAAATTAGGTGCACTTTGCGTCGCCTTTAGAGCCCCAAAGAGATTACATTTAGGACTGAAAGTCGACGCTCAAGTCAGCGTTAACTACGACGACTATAGTGCCGACTAATGAATCAAAAACAAAAAATTAAAAATTCCCACCTATGTTAAAACATACCAAACAACAAAAAAACACAAAACAAAACTTTCATACCACAAACTTGTTGAAAATAATTTTCCATAGGTCGCTCTCATTTTTTGTTTCAATTTTTTTTCTTTTGTTAGGTTGGTCTTGTTTTTGATCTTTTAGTTTTATCTTTTCTTGTGTGTTTGCATTATTTGGTTGTCTAGTTTTATTTTGTTGCCAAATACACAACATAGGATAGACAGTGTTTATAGTGTTTGGTCACCTAGTTTAATTTTTTTGTGAGATACAGAGTAGAGGATAGATGGATAGAAATCAAACCCCTAATTTCGCTTTAAACATGAAAACTAGGTATGTTTTGCGTTTTGGTTCAATTTGAATCCATATAAAGATATTTAGATAGAATTTCTACTAATAGATTTGTACAAAAGGGATGCCATCTGGTAGATGATGGTCGGGCTTCGATTGATTTGGGTTATTTGGTGGTCTTATTTTTGCATTATTCATTCCATCACAGGGTTTGAACTCTCAGGAGATATCTCATAGGCACTTAAATCCAGAAAGAGAGTCATTCAAGGTAAAGATTTCTCATTAATTGCCCGTTTCTTTTAATTTCTTTGATTGGTGGCTTGCTTTCATACCACAAAAAAAAATTCATACCACAAATTGGACAAAAAATTTCATACTTGGCAGTGTGTACTTTGTTTTCCTCCATAGACTAGACAAAAATAATTTTCCCTAGGTCGCCTCAAAATGTCAAGCAATAGAGGGAAGGGAGAAAAGGGAGAAGACTTTGGCCACAATGAGGTAATTCATTGTCAATTTATAGATTTGTAAATATTTCCATTGTTTCTTTGATTTTTAGTTTTTAGTTTTTTATTTCTAATTTAAAAGAAGAAATTTATTATATATATATATATAGGGACATGAGACTGACAAATATAAAGAGGCATTGGCTTCCATATTGGGGGTAGAGGTAGTGAACAAATTGGATGGTGTGGACTTGACAATGCTTTCTTGATACATATAAAAAATGATCTAGTAAAGCCCCTGAAACATCACAACCAAATCAACCGTGTCAAAGGGAATCAATTGATTATGCAACCAATCTTAGATCGAGCAAAAGATCTAGGAGGAAATCAATAACAATAAAATCTAAGAATGTGGAATAGGGAGCAAAGGCTTCCAATGTCCCAGCCACTCCTGGGACACAAACTTCTTCCACCATGCCATGTTTTGCATCTTGCATTGGTAGCTACAATACCAAGATAGAATACGATGTGGTTTTAGGGGAAGTTCAAATGAAAAATGCTAGAAAAATTTTTGTGAATAGGTTGAAGGAACCATGCCTTCAACGGTTCAAAGACCATCTACATTTTCCATTCTCAAAGATACCCATGCACCTACAAAAAACAGTTATCCATGACATGGAGATTGAATTTGACACAAGTTGGTCTATAAAGAAGATAAAGCTATGTCTCAAAACTGCAAGAAATTTCGGTGCAACTGAACAAAGAAGATAAAAAAACTCCCTCTCAAGCTAAGGCTCAAAAAAATGCCAATTGATGTAAGTGTGAAAGTATAGAAAGAGCCTGTAAAAGCATATGAGAAGTCTGATGCACGAAGGAAGTTTGGTGAGGAGAGTATGCAGGTATTTGAATTTTCTCATAAGATTATATCAAATTTATTAAACAATTTTTAAATTTCATTTGTGCATAGTTAAATTGAATTAGTATATGTTTCAGGACAAGGCCTCCAAGGCTAGGCTTGACAAACTTCGTGCTACACATCACAGTGGCCAGAAAGGTTTACAGGCCTTGATCTATACATTTATAAGTATATTTTACGCCGAAGGCGTTATCTATTTGAAATAGGCCAAGCTAATTTCCCTCATCAACGACTCTGTTACGTTCGAAGACGATTGAATTGATTTTGACTATTAATTTTTCCGCTACTTGTGAAAATCTCGGTGATGATTTTGGCAGTTACTTTTTGCTTTGCCGATTAAATTTCCTTTACTATTAACATTTTTTGGGAGAGATATCAGCTTGCTAGTTTCCTAGCCTATGCTACAATAGCCGAGCTTTAGGCCGCACGACCATCCTCCAATGGTGCAGACAACGACAAACTAACTGGAGAGAGCGGTTAGGTGTGGCAAGAACCTTTTAGTGAGCATCAAAAGGAGTCGCTTAAGCTTGAAGAATAGTTTTTTTTTCTGCCAATCAATTGTGAAGGAGGACTGATCTGTGTGCAACAACAACAAAACAGAGGAAGAAAAACAACATGTAGAAAGAAATCTTATCGCTATTATCCAAAAAGGAGGCGTTGCCCTAAGACAAGAAGAGAACAAGAGGAAGAGGCACAATTTCATTGAAGAGTTTTGGATGGTTTGACAAATTTTCCTTCTGTAGCGAACTATATGTGTTGTTGGTAACCGCTGCAGCTCATTTGAATTCAAACAAGGTGGGAAAGAACCGAGAGAAGAGAAATCAGTTGGTCAAAGAGAAGGATTGATTCTATTGGGAGTTTTTGTTGTTGGTGGATCCAGTTGATTGACTGCTTTGAACTCAACTTTGTTTCCTCAAATGTGTATATGTTAATACTTTGTTTCCTTGTTATGACATTTTTATACTGTTTTGTTCCATAAGCACAAGAGCTCTATTTTCCTATTGCTGGAGTTGGTGCATTTTGAAATTTGGAAGGTCAATTAACTTTTCAATAACAAGGCCCTGTTTTAAATGAGTACGCCAAAATAAATGTGGGAAAGTAGAGACATCTGGTTTCCATTAGATAAGGTTAAAAACATTGAAAGAAAGGGCATAAAAACCACTCATCGTCTAAGAGCAGAAAGCCATGCAGGATGTGAAGGGAAGCTGAGAATGTGTTGATGATAGAATGGTTGAGTAAGCTAACAATGGGGCATTTTCGGCACCGGGGAGAGCCCTTCTCAATCAAACTATGATTGTTACTAGTAACTGAACAAGAATTCAATATTGATGTAAGCGACCTCTCCACTCCTGCAGATGTCTTTTTATTTCTCCTCTGGCCCATTTTTGAAGAAAACCTCAAAGAATTCAGCTGGATTGTCTTCCATACCAATACAAAAATCCTTCAACCCAGATCAAACCCCTGCATGCACACAAACTTCATTTGCACGCCTTCTCACGGCCTGTGCCAAAATGGGAGCTTTGTAATAGGGTATGGACGACCATCTTCACTGTTGGAAATGCTCTGGTAGACATGTCTGCAAAATTTGGAAGCATAGACAAAGACATGAACTGTTTGACAGGATACCTTAGATAAATGCTAAAATTGCAGGGTATGCACAAAACGCATTCGTTGAAAAGGATTTAGAAATTTCAGTCGAATGTCATGGGTAGGTGTAAACCCAGACTCTGCAATCTTTCCATCATCCTCCCTGACTATGCCAAAATGGGAACTTTGGGAGCTTTGGAATGGGGTATGGACATCCACCAAAGGATAAAGGAAAGGAATTTTATCAGATGTTGTAGCTGCAACTGCCCTGGTAGACATGTATACAAAATGTGGAAGCATACATAAGGCATGTGAACTGTTTGACAAAATACCCCAAATAAATGTGGTCTCATAGAATGCCATGATTGAAGCATATACACAAAATGGATTTGTTGAAAAGGCTTCATAAACTTTCAAGAAAATGCAATTGGCAGGTGTAAATCCAGACGCCACAACCTTTTCCAGCATCCTCCCTGCGTGTGCCAAAATGGGAGCTTTGGAACCAGGAATTCAATCAATCAAAGGATAAAGGGAAAGGACTTTGTCAAATGTATAAATCTTAATGGAAGGAGGGATTTGGTTAATATTATCGTTGAGAATGTTTGAGTAGGAATATATGGAAAATGGAAAATGTGGAAGCATAAACAAGGCACATAAATTGTTTGAAAAAATGCCTCAAAGAAATGTAGTCTTACATAATGCAACATTTGCGGGATGGATTTTACAAGGATGCTCTCAAAATATTTGAATTAATGAAGCACTTTGGAAAATGTCCTGACACCATAAGCTTTGCTTGTGTTATATGTGCATGTAACCATGTAGGTTTAGTGAATGTGAGTTGTACATACTTCAATCACTGGGTAACCAAGACCAGATTTTCTACAGCTATTGTATTGCATTCCTGGGGTGGATGTGTGGATTTGTATACATTTCTATCTTGACACACTCAACTTTATCATCAAGATGCAAGTTAAATTTGGGGTGGATGTGTGGATCTGTTTTCTTGTTGCCTGTAGATCCCTTATGAATATAGGCTTAGGAGTATTTACAACAACTTTATTTATTTATTTGGATCTTAAAAAGGATGTGATTAACGTTCTTTTTCAAATTATATGTATTGTTGTTGCCTTTGGAAAGGGCCAGGTTCTTTGATTGGAGTAGCATCCTATTTTTAACATTGCAGAGGGTTCGTAATTAAGCAATTTTCCATCATCCAACAAAGAAAGCCCCTCACTGTAGCCATCTTCATCAGACAACAAGACATACAACTAGTGGGTTGGGAGGAACTAGTTCCAAATCGGTGACACCCTTTGTTGATTACTTTTTGTCTTCATGTATTATGAAATTTCTATGCATTGATCGCACAGTGTTCAAATATGATCATACAATGGACTCTGTTGCGCAAGTGAGGCCCCAATTTCATTGGTGGGTTCACCAACAATTTACAGGCCTAGCCATGGGTACCAGATTTATAACAAATAGCTTGCAAAAAAAAAGAACTAAATGCAAGAAGAGCATGTGACTCTTGTAACAAAAAAAATATCATTCTTCTTGGCATCACAAATAATCTCAAGCTATATAAACTTTAACATACATAATATTTAATTAAATATAATTGTGTAAAAAAAATTATTCTAATTAACAATATATTATTAAGTAGTATTATATTTTGAATGTAGCTTTGTACATTTGAGCTTCTGGCAAGTGAATTCTCATTCCCATCATCTTGGGAGGCATGGGCAACAAGAGTCATCATGTTGTGCCATTCACTGCCCTCACCGCTCTCCCCTTGTGAGGAGTTGAACCCATTTTAACATCATCTGTGAGAAGCAAAGTGCCAAGCCTTTGTTAGGCCACCTCCTATTGCACAAGGAATTTGTCACATATTGTTGTCTCCTCCATAGATCATCACTAGCCCATGTCAGTGGTAAATTATTACACGAGTGTAATAATTTCTACTACGCGGGTTGAAAGTTGCAACAACTGCAACACATCGGCCCCAATTGCATCCTACACAACCAAAAATAGGGTGTTCAAGTTCTTGATTAATGTACCATGTCACCACTTTCCCTTTCTCCCTCACACTCTCCAAAGGTAAGTCCCAATTTCCCCACCTCTTCTCCTTCTCCCACTCCCTCTCTATCCACTCCAATATCTCCAACAACTTCTCCCTCTTCGACCAGTTCGGTTTTATCACCAACTCCAACTCCATAGTCTGAACAGGTCTTAACCACAACGTCCACAAAATTCCCCACCAATAGGAAGGACCACAAAAATGAACTTTTGAAAAGAATTAGGAAGCTAAATGTTTGACATAATACCTCAAACAAATGTTTCCCTGTAACCTGCCATAATTTCACAATATGAATTTGTTCAAAAAATTCATCAACAAAATATAATTGGTAGGTGTAAAGCCAAATCTCATAAATGTTGCTAGCATTCTGCCTAGGCGTGTCCAAATAGCTCACTCTTTATATATCTATCTACTTATCCTCTCTCCTTTCTCTATTTCAGTCCCTTCCTTTCCCTTCTCTCTCTCCCTCTCTATCTATTTAGATATCTATCTCCATCTCCATCTCCATCTCTCTCCATATCTCTCCCACTCATATACACACACTCCTTGTTTCTCCCTCCCTATATCTATATCTACCTCTCTATCTTCCCCCTCTTCATCTCTCTCCCTCTCTCTTTATACCTCTCTCTCTCTCTATCTCTTATCTCTCACCTTATCTCTCACTCTTTCCCCCTTTATCTTTATATCCTCGTCTTTCCCTCCCCCTCTTTATCTATATCTCATTATCTCTAACTCTCCCTATCTTTATACTAAGTTATCTCTCCCTCTTTCCCATCTCTCTCCATGTATCCCCCTATTCTCTCTCTCCCTCCTCTACATATCTCTCTCCCTTTCTCTCCCTTTATCTATATCTCATTATCTCTACCTCTCCCTCTCTTTGTACTAAGTTATCTCTCCCTCTATACCCATCTCTCCATGTCTCCCCTTCTCTCTCTCCCTCCTCTACATCTCTCACTCCATTTCTCTCCCTCACTCTCTCTATCCCTCTCTTTATCTCCCCTCATCTCTCCCTCCCTCACTCCCTACCTATACCCTATCTATCTCTCTACCTCTACCTCTCCCTTTCTCTTCCAATATACATATATCTTTGTATTTCCCTCTCTCTCTACCCCTATTTCTCTCTTCTCTCTATTTCTTTTTTTCTTTCTCTACTTCTATTTATTTTTCTTTGTCTCTCCCTCTCCCCCTCTCTCTGTATCTCCTCATATCTCTATCTCTTCCTCTATATCTCTCCATGTCTTCCTCTCTAACTCTTCTTCTCTATCTCCTTATCTTTATATCTTTATCTATCTCTACCTCTTTCTATCTCTCTTTCTATTTCTCTCCCTCTTCCTCTCTCCCTCTATATTATTTTGTACCTCTATCTTCCTCTCTCCCCCTCTATCTCTAGACATGTCTCCCTCTCTCTATCCATTCATCTCTCTCTCTCTTTCTCCTTCTTCCTAGACCTCCATATCTATATCTATTTACCTCTCCATCTCTCTCTACCCATATATCTATCCCTCTCTATATATTTGTTTGTTCCATCTCTATCTCTCTTTATCTCCCCCTCTCCCTCTCTTAATATCCCTCTTTCCATATGCATCTCCATCTCCATCTCCATATCTATCTTCCTCTCTATCTCTATCTCCTCCCCCCTCTCTCTCTCACTCTTTCCCCCTCTATATGTCCATCTTCATATCCCTCTCCCCCCATATATTTCCCCCCCTCTCTCTATTATAAACATAACATGAGCATGTTGGTAACTGAGATGAATTATCTTCCTATTTAGAGGTTTTGTTTTAGTCATGTTTGGATCCATTTAAGTGGATGCATAGTTAATTTGAAGCTATCACTTCTCCATTGAAACCTTTTTTGCACAAACAACATCAATTTCAAAATGACCTACCAGTTGACCTCATGTACTACAAAATATATGCAAAAAAAAACCAAAATTTTCCATAATTGACCTTCCACACCTGTTCGGTGTACCCATTGCACACCAAGGTGCAATTGCTAGTTAATATGTTAAATGCTATTTTTTTTATTTCCTAGGAAAAAGTAAATGATTGCATATTAATTAGTTTAACTAGTCCATGTGCCATGTTTTGACAGGAGGAGAAATATGGCCGACATCCAACGTAATTTGAAAAGGAAATGTTATAGAGAAAAAAGTGGACTGATTTTGTAATCTGGATGGAGAATGAGGTATCAATAGTTGACTTTCAATAACTTAGTTGGATATTGTTGTGTTATTATGTCAATTTGCATTTGTTGTGTTGAGTTCTTTATTGATGTGTAGGATGAGTTCTAAAGTGCTTCTCCGTTGGCCCTAGATCCCATTCAATTGTCCCATTATTTCATGTTGAGGAAAAAATATTGTTTGCCTTAAAGGGTAGTGGGTGACATTCATGCCTTATTTTCATCGCATCTTTTAATTAATGACCATGGTATTTTAATATCTCTTAAGTGTCCTCATTTAAGTTATGAGTTCTATCATTTGAGTAACTTAGTCCCATGTTGATTTGATTTATCTTCTTTTCTCTCAAGCATGGTATCTTGAGGAGTGCTTCCTTGAATTCATGTTGCCATTCTACTAAGTGATCCACATGCATCTTTGCCATCCTTCCTAACTATGTTGCCATTCTTTTAACATGTAATAATGTTTTGATGCATCTTGGTAGGCATCCTATAGATCTAACACATCCTTGTAGAACTCCTTTTGCACCAAGGTCAAGTCATCATGGATTTCTAATGCATATTCCATGAAATCACCTATGTCATACCTTGCAGCCTTGTAGTATTCCACTTGATGTTTCAAGTGCTCAATTTCCTTCTTATGCCCTTCCATTTCTCATTTCATTTTAAGAATGTTTGATTCATTTGCTTGTGTTGTGACGAACCTATTCATAGCCCTAGCCACTAGATCCATATCATCTACATCCATTACCATTGCTTTCATGGCTTCATTAAATCTCAAGAGTATAGTATGACATGGAACTTCTTGATCAACATGTCAGGTACATGCTTGGGAAAAGTATGGGGTGTGTTTGTGGTGCCATAGATCTTCCTATATGTTAACAACTCATATATGGAGTAATATTTTAGGTTCTCCAAGATTCTGATCATGTCTTCAGACAACCTAGGGAACCTTTTCTAAAATAATAGCTTATGCAAGGGAGCAAAGAATTGGTCACAGATGTGCTCATATTTGGATGAATATTTGTGCTCCCATCGGTCCTAGCAATAAACATGGACAAAATGACATGGGATGCTCCATGTCCAATTCATCCCCAAAGAATTTATTAGCTGCACAAATAATATAACACAAGAGGTTGTATAGAATTTTGGCTTTGTGACCACTGGAGGAGACTCGACTCTCGTTATTTAATTGCTCAAAGTGAGTGAAAAAACAACTACCTAGTTTAAAATTTTCCCTTCTTTAAGCAACATATGTAGCAGTGAGACTTAAGATTCTTGAAAATGAGAAGCATCCTTCTCCCCATATAACCTGCTAACTAGGGCCACTATGTTTTTTACTAAACCCTTGAGGCTGATGGAAGAGTACCATTTATTGTTCCTAGAAGTTAATTGTCTAACTCCTCCTCTTGAGGTTTAGGCTATGTTTCAGGGTTGAAAACTAGGCACTTTTATTGTAACATCCACTTCTAGGACCCATGGGTGATGTGGCACAGGGCCTTGAACCACCACATAGGTCTTATAGAGAGAGTGTTTGGTGTAAAAGCCAAACCTAAGACTATAGAGAGAGGGGGTGGCGCTAGACTCCAAGCACCAAAAAACCATAAAATAGTCCTCTCATGCATGAACATGTGTGCCCAAATGCTAGATCAACCCCACACCTATGGAAGATGAAGGGCCACTCCACATAGAAAAGTAACAAAGTATCTTGTGTGGGTCAAGTAGACCAAATAATCCATGCATGAACCAATAAACAACCTTCATGATGCCTCAACATGTGTGCAAGGGTGTTATGTCATCTCTATCATGCCTCAACATATGTGCCAATTCCAAATCAAGTCCCACGTGTGGTGATGAGAAGGTCGATCTATATCAAAAAGTGATGAATGAACATGTGTGAGCCAATGGAGACCAAGTGCTCCATGAACTAATCTCATATAATTTGCAATAGAAACTTATACATAATATGTCAATGTCTTAAGAAAATAGGCATCACAATATATCACCATGGATCTTGTAACGATTCTATCATTCATAAAAATAGTAAATCACATGTTCACTGTATACATCAACATTTAGAACACAATATAGCAATTGGAAGCACAAACATGAGAGGGAACAAACTGATACAAAAAATTATAGGAATTCATTGAGATAAAAACATAAGCCTTTCAACACTTCTGTATTAAATTATATATAGCTATCAAATACACCTTCTAAATAACAGAGTCTGAGTGGAACAAAACAATTTAGAACCCCTTGTCTTTGAATTTACATAGTTTATATAGATAATTACAAACTTTGAGCCACTATTAGCTCATCAAACTAACTTTATGCTCTAATTAAAATCTAACATAAATATTTAAAACTGTTGCAAAGATTTTGGTTTGTTTGTTGGAACTGCTACAAGATATTCGGACTGTTACTCAAAAATTGGTGGAAAATTGCACGAAATAAGGCCTGTTGCTTATCTTCTAGAAGGTAGGAAAATCTTCGTTCCATATTTAATAATGTTGGCCCATCAAGAAGCACTTCGGAAATTATAAGCTATCATTTCACTAGTTGAAAACTCTAGGTCATTATATTGAGCATATGAAAATGGAGGCAAGTAGTGCACTAATAATTTGAACTCAGTTAAGAGATCAAAGTCATCTTTCAACTTATCTATTATAGACCGCCCCTTCAGTGATTTGCTGAGATTTTCAAATTTGGAGTCTTCACTTCTACATTTGGCTAGTAATTTCAAATATTGATTTTGAGGAATCAAATAATGACGATGATCCCAAAATGATGGCAAACCTTTCTTAAACAGATTAGTGAATCGAGCCTTGAAACCTACCACTTTCTTTAGAAGTTCATCTACCTTATTTTGCACACTTTCCATTATTCGATGCTTTCCAATAAGTCTTCGAGCATCCAATATAATAGTTGACCTATCATTTATCCCCAATGCTTGCAAACCTGCCCTAGAAGTAGCATTCATAGTATTGATAATTTGATTTACAAGGTCTTTTGGCATATGGATGAGTTGTTCTCTTAAATCTCTACACCTCTGATTACTAGACACTTCTTGCTGGGCTGAAGAAGTAGCCCAGGCTTCTTGCAGTTAAATTCTTCATGTTTATGTCACATCTATAATCATGGCATTGTTTGGATTTGAAGTCTCATGTAGGGAACCGAAGGCTTCAAAAATGGTATCTTTCGTTGGCTCAAAAGCATCTAGTTTTTTTTCAAACAATCTAAGCTCTTTAATATTAACAATCTATAGAAGGACCTTATTGTTCTCAAGGCATTCCATTTTTAGAATTAATATTGATCATGGTTGCTTAGTATCTTGAATGTACATGAAATCTAGATTTTCTACAGGAGCCTAGAGTTGTGCCCATAATTCTCATTCTTAACGGTGTTGGAGATGCCATTCTACTTCCATACTCAGATTCATTCAAAATTAGGTCATAGATATGCCCTTGACAGTCCTCAGGTTGATTATGTTCTGATAGGTATATGCTGCTGAAAATACCACAAAATATTTTACTTTTTCTCATGCATTCTTAGTAAGACACCATAACATAGGGATTTATTCCAAAGAAACCACACCATCCACAAAATCTCAATCATCTATAAAAGGCATTAAGGAGCTAAGGTGTGATGAACCCTAGCTTCAAAAGTTCCCTACATTTTGTGCACTAATAAGCTCCAAAGTCTGGCCTCCAAATATATTGCCAAGTCACTATAATTAAGGGTTGATTTAGGTATAAAAAGAAAGGTTTGCTTAAGCCTTAATAGGTTTTCCCATTCCATCACAATATCAAACTAATTGATTGTTGGTATGTGTGAGTCTTGGGCACTATATAGTCCACTCCAACCCTAGATCACACTGTTGTCTTGAATATATTGTCACTTTGGATGGCTTCATGTTGGAAATAGAGCTCCAATGAGGTTAAGAACTTAAGGAAAAGTGAATTTATTAAAATAAAAGGTAAAAAGGTCCAAAAGTGGTGAGGGAAATATAAAAAGGGGAAAAAGAGGAGTTCTCTCCTCATTCTACTGTAATCACTTTTTGAAAATTACTTGGAGAGCTCTTGATCTTGGAGAGGCTAAGGTTTGGAAGAAACCCTTGCATTATTCACTGGTTTCAGTGGTGCAAGATCCACCCTAGCTGGTTAGTAGTGGTAGATCATTCAGATTTTTCCATTAGATTCAATGTTTTTAGGACAATGGACTGTTGGTTGATATTAGAGGAAATTGTGAAGACCAGAGGGAGATTTCTTGAGCAATAGAGGGCACCTCTCTCATCTCTGTTATCTTGTGGACAAGCTGGGTGCTATTCCCTTCACCGTGGGCATGGAAATTTCTATTTTGGAAGCGTGTGAACCACATCTATTTTGTTGGGCGAGTTACCTTTAAACCTGGGCGCATTTCCTTCATTGTCTAAGTACGTGGGAACTTATTCTCCTTGTCTGGGAGCATTTCATTCCATTTGGAGCAGCAAAGGGCCATAGCAACTCTCGATCTTAGTGCTAGGTAACTTTAATCCTCAAGTAATAGAGCATGGGCCTACACTACTTAAATGCTTCCAAAATAGAAATTTCCATGCCCACGATGAAGGGAATAGTCCCAAGCTTGTCCACAAGATAACAGAGATGAGAGAGGCGCCCTCTATTACTCAAGAAATCTCCCTCCAGTCTTCACAACTTCCTCTAATATCAACCAATAGTCCATTGTCTTGAAAACATTGAATCCAATGGAAAAATTTGAATGATCTTCCACTACTGACCATCCAGGGTGGATCTCGCACCACCAAAACTAGTGAATAATGCAAGGGTTTCTTCCAAACCTTAGCCTCTCCAAGATCAAAAGCTCTCTAAGTAATTTTCAAAAAGTGATTAGTGTAGAATGAGGAGAGAACTCCTATTTTTCCCCTTTTTTATATTTCCCTCGCCACTTTTGGCCCTTTTTTTCCTTTTATTTTAATAAAGTCACTTTTCCCTAAGTTCTTAACCTCATTGGAGCTCTATTTCCAACATGAAGCCATCCAAAGTGACAATATATTCAGGACAACAGTGTGATCTAGGGTTGGAATGAACTATATAGTGCCCAAGACTCACACATACTAGCAATCAATAGTTTGATATTATGATGGAATGGGAAAACGTATTAAGGCTTAAGCAAACCTTTCTTTCTATACCTAAATCAACCCTTACTTATAGTGACTTGGCAAAATATTTTGAGGCCAAACCTTGGAGCTTGTTAGTGCACAAAATGTAGGGAATTTTTGAACTTTTGAAGCTAGGGTTCATTACACCTTAGCTCCTTAATTCCTTTTATAGATGATTGATATTTGGTGGCTAGTGTGGTTTCTTTGGAATAAATCCCTATGTTATGGTGTCTTACTAAGAATGCATGAGAAAAAGTAAAAGAGTTTGTAGTATTTTCAACAACATATACCTGTCAAAACATAATCAACCTGAGGATTGTTAAGGGCATATCTATGACCTAATTTTGAATGAATTTGAGTATGGAAGTAGAATGGCATCTCCAACACCATTAAGAATGAGAATTATGGCCACAACTCTAGTCTCCTATAGGAAATATAGATTTCATGTACATCCAAGATACTAAACAACCATGATCAATATTAATTCTAAAAATGGAATGCCTCGAGAACAATAAGGTCCTTCTACAAATTTCTAATATTAAAGAGCTTAGATTGTTTGCAAAAAAACTATATTTTATTCCATAGAACGATTGGCTATCATTGTTTGTTGGTGTGTGGGACTTATATTTCCATGGCTGGGTGCATTCTGAAGCATTTACCTTGGGCGTTTTCCACATCACAAGAGATTACTCCTTGTTGGGCATGAAATTGATGTTTAGAGACAATGTGGGGGCAGTTATCTTAGTGTTGGGCACTGCCTGATCTGTCTGGAGGGGTCATGAAGCTCTTGGGCACTAAACACAATCAAATAATAGTCAAGAAAGGAGCTGAATATTTTAGTTGGGCGCAAGGAAAGGAGAGCCAACTCTAATCGAATCCCCATGTGCCATTCTTCTTGTTTCTTATGTGTATTAAAATCTGCTATAAATAACAAGGGATTTTTTGAATATATAAAGTTATATTGTTGCTGCCCTTATTGTTATTTGCATGACAAAGCGAATTAGATAACAGTCCTATGATTTTTTTTTGTGAAGTTCATAATTCTATTGCTGAAAAAGGAAATATGTACATAGATTACAAAACTGGACCCTTTTGGTCAGGCTGGCACAAAAAAGAGTCAAACCAAAGACTACTTAGGGAGGCCTATATATGAAATTCAGGATTCTCCACTTGACAAAACCAAAAAAATATGGTTCAGTTTTAAACCACTGCCCTTCATAGGGAAACCAACGTACATGATTCCGAAAATGATTGCAAGACATGAAATATAAGATTCTGAAACAAAAAAGACTAAAAAACCCTGATAGAGAAAACTAGACTATTGGCTTATAGCTGCGAAATCCCGGAGGAACCAAGGCTAGATCGCTCCCAAATTCAGGCAAAGACTCGAAGGTGATGAAGCAACCATGCTCCTCCTTGCACTCCAATTCTGATTCCATGCTCTTCCCCTACGTCCACTCCTCATTCAGCTCACTGCTCTAAGCGACAGGATGAAGGTGCTCTTGCCCCTTGGCCTGAACTAGTGTTGAAGATAGGTGGGAGTCTGCCGGTGAAGCCTGTGGCTGAATGGGGTGGTGAGCACCCAATCTGTCTACCAAGGTGTCCAGGTGCGCCCTAGCCTACTCAAGAGAAAAATGGAGATCGTAGGCCAAAGAAGTAGCCCAGGCTTCTTGCTGCAACTGAGCCAAGAGGGTCCATCCCAAAATGTTTATGAGTGCCCAATATGGGTTGACCACCCTGGGGGGATCTGCAAATTCCTATTGTATTGCCAAATAAGTATCCTCACGGTTGTCAATCTCCTCATGAATGTGCATGGGGATGCTTGGGTCGTAATCCCCATAGAATTCCCAAAATTGATAATTGTTGCCTCTGCCTCCTCACCCACACTACCGTGAACCACTCTTTGTCATAGACGAGGTGCCATGACAAGCTCCAAAATGCCATAAACTATAACTTGCACTGAATTGGTAGCTCCCGTTGCTAGCTCCACTTGAATCCAGAAGAGTATCTGCCGTCCCCATGCTGAGCCTTGATCCATTGAAAAGGGGAGCCCCAAATCCAATGCATAAGCCATCAAATTGTGCTATATGACGGCACATTTACTCACCATCACTGCAAGTGTTGGAGGGGGGAAACAACAACCCACGTAGAAGTGAGGGGCATTAAAAATTGGAGTTAAACAGATTGACGGGCCAGGTACCCACGTACCTTGGCTTGCTGCCATGTTGCATACTAGCTGTCTCGGGATTGTGGTCGTCGATTGCCGTGAGGAGGGGAGGGTCAATTTTTGGCACAATTTACTGACGAACACTTGCATTCGAGGATAACAGTCCTATGATTATGGTGAATTCTTTGGTGAATTAACACCTCAAAAGACACTAATTAAGACTTTAAACTCATACCAACACCTACAGCCAACTAAAGTTGGCAATCAGAGATGGCATGTGAAATGTTTGACAATAGTCCTCACTCATAAATGTGGTATTAAAAGTGGTGGAAAAATTAAGATCAATGGGAGTGGTATTAAACAATAGTAAAAGTTTATTTCTGTAGTAATTTAATAAGTATAACCGAGTATAACTAATATCCCTTGCTTCACTATTTCAGGCCAAGCATGAGAGCAGAATCATGGTTTAAAAGGAGAAGCTTCAGAGGATTCAGATGCTTGCTGGTGAAGACATTGCCTCTTACCTTACAAAGGTTAAATTTTGTCATTATGCTTCAGAGGAGATTTCCTGAGATGGGTGGTATCTAGACAGTGGTGCCACATGCAATATGACAGGGGAGTGTGATCTATTTCAGCCACCTAGCTTAGTAGCTACTAGATGCTTGGTGAGGTGTGGGATCCACATAGAAGGAGCAGTCGATAGAAGAGAGGGTTTAGTTGTATTTGAGTTAGAGTCAGGATGGACTCTAGCCTTTCATCATGTTCAATATGTTCCTCATCTGAGAATGAATGTGCTCTCAGTTTCAGCCTTGGAAGATCAAGGCTATATAGTTGAGTTCACTGGACACTCAGTACAGTTATGGCTAGAGGCGGCTATGTATGTTGAGGACTCCATCATACTGGGGATCAAAGAGCGATGATTATATCGAGTATGGGGTTGACCTCTTCATCGAGAGGGACATAGAGCTAGTTATGAAGCATTTTTTAGGTGGCAAGAAGATTGCCTTAGCGGATCCACTTGGTGGGAATGGACCTAGTTGGAAGAGATGGGATACTTAGATGAATTCAACAGAGCTTTAGCAGGTAGCCACAACACAGATGAGGTTGAGTTTCCAGATTCAGAGGAAGCAGGTTGCTCCAGTTCAAAGGGAGTAGTAGCAGTTGTAGACATAGATCACGGAGGAGGTAGCTCCAGCCAAAGTAACTCCCTGCTAAGAGGGACTGTTAGTTTTCTATGTAGCGAGGTCATTACTTTCACATTGGGTGTGTCTAGCAATGTGAGAAGTACCTTTATGTATCTCATCGATGGCCAATGGGTTTCTTCATTCAATAGGTATGGAATCTCTACAAATGCAATTTCAAGGCATATCATTGTACCTACCACTAGGCTTGTTATTATATACTCAAGTGTCTGGTACGATTACCCCATTGATTTACTTATCTCATGCAAATAGAAACATTAATATTTGAGTATCATTGCACAAATTTGAGGATTTAAATACATCCCTGTATGTTCAACTAGAAAGAACATATCTTAAAAGCTCAATATCCTTGATCTAATCTCTAGTTAAAATCATAATAAAATTTGACTTTCAATATTGACTCTAAAATACAGGGACATATAGACTAGTTAATTCTCAAAGAACCTTTGAAGCATATTACAATGCCAAAAATGTGCTAGAAAAATATCCATTTTTGAAATATAGGAGAAGAAGTTATATAGACCAGTTAACTCTCAAAGGATCTTCGAGGCAAACATAATATATATAGCACAAAATGTAGAGGGTTGGCGCTTAAGGTTATGTAATAGAATTTACAGTTGATAGTTAAATTGTATAACAAATTTTTTTATGATCTTTACTAACGTTTATTAGAATTGTTGCATGTTTTACATCATTGGAATGACATATTAGCTGTAACTTTTTTGAAATTTTATTATGGTATGTGCACTTTGATATGATGTAATATGATTATGGTTTCATTTCATATGTTGTAATATTAGATATATAACAGAAAAATAAATTATTGCATGAAATAAATAATAACTTTTCATTTTAAATGTTTTTTTTGCAGAACATGGGTCTTCTAGAAGATCAAGATGATCCTCATGATATGGATCTAGAATATGTTGGTTCTGGTATAGATCACATGGAAGAGGATGATGATGACGCAAATATAGAAGAAACCGAGGCCGACGACGATGACGACAACGACGACGACGACGACGACGATGATGATGATGATGATGAGGTAGTTGCTGGTAGTATCCAGTAACATTCATGATCATATAGACTGCATCATGGATCATTGTTGATATATCGTTATGATGCCTCTTTTCATGGTTACTATCATATGTATCATTTTCACAGCCTACAATACCATGTTATTGAGTTGTATCATTTTGACTTATGTCGACTGTGGGACATGTATCATTTTGACATGTTATTGATCTATTGGCATATTTGACTTTCACTTGTTTTAGTTATATATGATGATGGTCTTATCAGTATTGACTTGCCAATTTATATATATTGGAAGTGGTCGATGATTTTTGGATGGATATTTATTACGTATGATGATTTTAATTTACTACTTAGGATGAATGTTTTCAAATTAAATTAAATTATAGATATTTAACTCACTTGTTTTAATAATAGATGATGATCATGTTATAATAATTATCTTGTTATTTTATATACACTAGATATTGTTGTAGATTTCATTTTGATGGAGATTTAATAAGTATGATTATGTTGTTAATTTGTATGGATGTCCATTTCCCTAAAAATTCTTTATAAATGTTATCCTATAAAATATTACAAATGCTTCAAGGGTCTTCAGGTGGATGGAGCATAGATTAGTGAGTTAGAGAGTATTATGTCAAACAGGTCTATGAGCTTGTCTCACAAAGAGGATAGAATAAGATGGAGTTGCTAAAAAACTGGGGAGTATCAGGTTAAGCTAGGCTATAAAGTGAAATATGGGTGGTTAGAAAGCAATATTGGTCCACTCACCTTTTTTGGAACAAATCCTACCTCCCTAAGTCTGGAGTTTTCACATTGTTGGCTTTGCAAAGGAAGATCCTTACAGAGGATAGGCTGAAATTGGTAGGGGTTCAAGGTCCCAGTAGATGCCATCTTTATAAAGACAGTGAAGAATCAGCTGATCATCTCCTCCTTTCTTGCTCCTATACAGATTTTTGTTGGAAATTCTTTATGAGTAAATTGAACTAGAACTCCCCTCTTCCAACAGATTTAAGGAGTTATTTCAAATACAATATGACTTACTCTATAATCATATGAGTTATTTAAGAGGCATGATATATTTAACTAATTAAATTGAAATAAAACATATTAAATTAATAAATGGAAGCAAAACAAGAAACATTTTTAGAAGCAAAAAAGGAAGCAACAATGGAAGCCAAACTAGAAGCAAACCAAAAGCAATCTTGGAAGCAAAAACAAAAGCAATTCAGGTAGCAAACAAAGAAGTAATAATAGAAGCAATTTTAGAAGCAACAAAAGATGCAATAATAAAAGCAATATTAGAAGCAACAAAAGACGCAAAAATGGAAGCAAAGCTAGATGCAACAAGCGACGTTATATCGGAAGCAAAATTGGAAGCAAAATTGGAACCAAAAATGGAAGCAAAATTGGAAGCAAAACCATAAGAAAACCTAGAAGCAAAACTGGAAGCAAACCTGGAAGCAACACAAGAAGCAAAACCAAAAACAAAATCGGAAGCTAAATTGGAAGCAACAAAGGACATCATAAAGGAAGGAAGCAAAACTGGAAGCAACAAAGTATGTCATAATGGAAGCAAAACTTGGCATCAATTAGGAAGCCAAAAAAATAGGAAGCACGATTGGGAGCAAAACTAGAAGCAAAAATGGGAGCAAACATGGAAGCAAAACTGGAAGCCAAATTGGGCACTAATTTAGGCACTATTTCTGACATTAAATTGGCCGCGCTTCCTGACACTATTCCCAACAATATTCCAGGCACTAAAGGAGGTGCTATTGCTTGCACTACTTTTTTGGCGTAAAATTTGATGCAAAAAACAACGTTGAAGAGGACATGCACTTTGGCGTAGAGTTTTGTGTTGGAAAAAGTGTCCAATTCATGAACTCAAATGCACTAAATTCTTGTGCTATTTTAGGTGCTAATTTCTTGTTTTGTTGTAGTGAACTCATCAATTCATACTTAACATGGGAAGTGCATAATGGGAAGAGGTAAAATTTTGGTTAGATTCATGGAATGGCTTTCCTCCACTTTAGAATATTTAAGAACCACGAGCTGCAAGGGAAATTTTAATTAGTGTATGGGGGACAAAGTTAAAAGATTATGTAGGGGAGGTAGATAGGTTAACAAGAAAACTATCTTAGAGGGATTTAGCATGCACTGCAGTTTTGATTGCACATCAAGTTCTCATCCTAAACTTATTAAAGGATAGAGTGGTGTTCTTTTCAACCAAGCCAGATAGGGTTATATGGGCCCTTGCAAAAAATGGAAGTTATTTGGTAAAGCAAGGGTACAAATCTCTACTTAATAATGTTGATCATTTACTATCTCAAAGAGCATACTCATTTTGTTGGAATGATAGAGTGCTTCCCAAATCAGGAACATTTGCATGGTTAGTCCTAAAAGGAACAGTGTTGACAAGTGAGAGGCTAATAAAATTGGGGATAGCGGACCCATTTAATTGTGTCTTATGTAACAAAGTATTAGAAGACATTGATAATTTTTTCTTAAATTTCCCATATGCGCAAAGCTGTTGGGAATCCATCAAACCGAAACGGAATTTGTATCTTCCACTACCATAAACTATTTGGGAATTATTCCAAAGTTGGCCAGTCTTATATAAGACATCTTTATATGTCAGTATTTGGAGATTCATTCATGTAATAGTTGTTTGGTCCATTTGGTGGGAGAGGAATAAGCACATCTTCAGGAAAGAAGTTTCTTTAGTTAGCTGTACTATTTTGAAATTTGAGAAAATAGTGTCAAAATCTATTAATGTGTATGTTCAAGAACGCAAGAATATTAATTCAATGTTCACAAATTGGGATTGTTACATTTTACAGAATTGGGAGTATATAGTCTTTCCTTTTAAGGGTAGCCTACACAAGTCCATAAATACAAAGTTGGACAGGAGCTTAATTAAATGGAAATCACCTCCTCAAGGTTTTAATAAGTTGAATTTCAATGGGGCTTTAAGAGGGAATCCAAGAATTTAAGTGCTAGGAGTTTGCATTTGGGATTCACTTGGTACAGTGGTAGCGGCTAAGTCCCTTCAACTCCCTCAGGGTACAAACAATATAGCAGAAGATCAAGCAATTATGTTGGGGCTACAACTCGCTATCAATCTTGGCTTTCAAAAATTATATATAGAAGGGGATTCTTTGATTATTATAAATTCATGCAAAGAAAGGAGGAGTCGAAGTTGAAATTTGAATTATATTCTATAGATGGTATGGATTTTGATAGATAAGTTGCAATCATATCACAATAATCATACATATCGTGAGGGTAATAAGGTGGCAAATTTCCTTGCAAACATGGGGTGCGATAATAAGGTGGTCTCAATTGTAAACTAAACTTGTAGTATATGAGCACATCCTCATTTAAATGAGCTAATTGAGTAGGGTAGAATTGTGACACAGTTAAATATGGGATCCTAACAAATACAAATTAAAATAAGGGGAAGCAGAGCAATTATATGGGCGCCCAACTAAATTTCTTCAAAGATGGTCACATGGGTGTAGTTATCAGGCATTAGAGATATCTCTTAACTCACACCTGAGAAATACCTTAGAAAGTTGAACAAAGTCGGGCATTATACTTTTGGATATTAGAGGTCAGTTGTTTTCCTTTCACAGAAGAAGAGGAAGGTAGAAGGTAGAAGAGAAACCCGAACCTTGACAAGACTATAGGTTTAAGTTGGGCTTTTCAATTTGGTTTTTCACCTAGCAATTTCAACATGTTTTTAGTCAAAATGTGGCAAAGGTCACAAGCAAAGGAAGTTAGCAAGTTGATCGAAATTGGGCATCAAACTTCTGGAGATCAGAGGTCAGATTGTGGGCATTCGCAAAAGTGAAGGAGCTAGTTAAATTTCACTAAGTTTGATCGAGTTTTGAACTTCAGGCTTTATGGATACGACTTGCTATGTTTAAGCGGTGTAATGGGTATAAGGGATCCCCGATCCTTGACCCCCAAAAAAGGAAGCAAAAAGAAGGTTTCACACTTCACTAAGTCTAATTGGGGTTCAAACTTCAGGATTTATGGTTGTGGCTTGCAATGTTTTAGCATTGCAAAGGGTGTGAGGGATCCCTGACCCCCGACCACCGAAAAAGGAAGCAGAAAGAAGGCTTCGCACTTTAGTAAGCTTGAACAGGTTTTGGACTTTAGGATTTATAGTTGCAGCTTGCAATATTTAAGCAGTGTAAAGGGTATGAGGGCTCCTTGACCCCCGACCCTTGAAAAGGGAAGCTGAAAGATGGTTTTTTGCTTCACTAAGTCTGATTGGGTTTCAGGCTTTGGGATTTATGATTGTGATTTGTGTTGTTTAAATGGTGTAAAGGGTATGAGGGATCCTCAATCCCTGATCCCCAAAAAAAGGGAAGCAGTAAGAAGGGAAGCGATAAGAAGTTCATACTTTGGGCTACGAGGTTGTGGCTTGTGAGGAGTAAGGAGTCTAAAGGGTATGAGGGATCCTCGATCCCCGACCCTCAACCACTAACAAGGAATTGAGACTTCTGACTCCTGACAAGTCTAATGGCATGACGGGCTTCTCAGACCAGACTTTCAGAGATCAGGCACTTTTGTAATCACTTAGGCCCTCTTGGGCACTTTTGTAATTAGGCCATGTTGGGCACTTTTGTATTTACTTACTATTATTATTAATATATAATATATAATATTTTTTCCTTTTGCCTAAAAAACATGTTGGGAACTTGAAATAATGTAAATATGTTGTATCATTTCTATAACCTATGATATGATGAAGCACTAGGATGGTAATATTTAGGCACAAGAAAGATTAATTTTGAAATTAAGAGCCCAAATCAAATGCTCAAGGGAAGTGATAAATTTGTAGTTCATTTGAGATTGATTAAATTCCACATGATTTTATTGATTAATTAGTAGAAATAAAATATTTGGAGGGTTGTGTGTAAGATATATGCATGTGAAATACAATAGCTTTTCTTTATCTCTCTATTGTCTTATCTCCTTAGACATCTACACCATTTTACATTTTTAATTGTTTAAATTTTTTGATCAAGCAAAGCTAGTTATTAAGAGTTTTGTCTCCTCAATAGGGTTAGAATTATATTCATTAAAAAATAAGATTACCTTTTATCCTCTCAACCTTATTTCTTTTGCATATTCTATCTTTTGCATATTTTAACAAATTGTTAGAATATGATTAAACCTAGGATTTTATATATGATTCAAATCTAAAAAGCCACATAAATTATATGATTTTAATTTTGAATTCATTTATGATTTTTATTCTTCAAATGATTTGTGGGTGCAATGAACTATTTCTAATTAATTTCTCTTGAAGGGAAAATATATATTTCTAATTAATTTGTCTTGAAGGGAAAATATATAAACATTGACTGACTTACTTTTGTAATTGGCTAAATTTTAGTTAGATGCCTCCATTACATCACAAAATCCTTGAATTAGAATAATATTACAACTTTCTCTAAGTTATAACCTTTCCTAGACATGAATTGGTGACGTGGACCTTGAGAAGGTTTAATTTTTCTTCTAATAGATTAGATTCCTTCTAGGAGAGGTGAGGCATACTTGTGATTTACCTAAGTTGGTGAGTGTGTCAAATCACCCATTGAAAAATGACACTCATGATTTTACTAATGATTGTTTCTCAACCACATGATTTATTAGTATCCATAGGAAAAATAATTTACCCAAAATAAGTTAAGAATGAACAATGTGGCAATACCTTGGTGAAATAGTAAAGGAAACAATGCACAAATTCATCTTTAATTATTTAACCCCTAACTATAAATCTCATTTAGATTGTGCCAAATTATTGATTATGAATAAAAATTAACAAATGAAATCCTTTGTAGAAAAGTAATAAAGAAAAAATTACTTGGACATTTGTCAACATATATGAGAAATGGTCAAACATAGCCACCTATAACTTGGATTTACTCATTTTATTTATGAGCATTAATCTTGTTCCAATGGATTTGAGTCATTTAGTCTTCATAATTTTTAATATATTTAAATAATTAAACCTTTTGACTATCTTTTGTAAATAGGAATTATTATGTATACTATGGATTTGAAGAGTGTAAATGACATTAATGTTGAGACAAATTTTCATTAAGGGTTGGGTCATCTAGAGAATAAAAACTTATAGAGAAAATATATGATTGGATATATTTTTAAGGAAGACCTAACATAATTTTATTGGCTATGGTCAAATCTAGCACTTTGAAAAATAAATCACCCAACATTCTTTTGATGCTCATGATGAATGTTAATCACGAATCTTATAAGCTTATGAAACAATAAGTATACACCATTGATTCTTGATGAAGCTTAACATAATATTTTTTGAGCTCGAGAATACCTTAAGGTTACGTGGACATGTGGCATTATATAAATAATAATATTAAAATCACAAAACAATAATTTAACAACTGCAACCTTACCTATTTTCTTGAAGCTATTAATTTCGTGAATGACAAATATAAATTATTCACAATCAAGAAGGTTTAGTGAGTAAAACCATGGGGAATTAGTTGAATCCTACTTGAAACCCTATGAAAGTATGAGTGAACCATAGCCATGAGATAACACCTAATGAAACAAATCATGGAACTTTAGAACTTTGTAAGGTTTTAACATAACTTAAAGCCCTGCAAATCCTTAGATTGTTTTTAATTTCTATGGTCTAGAATGAATTAAGAAGACCACAATGATATCCTTTATCACATTTCTAAGTAATGCATGATAGAATGATATATAAGCATTTATTTAGAATAAATTTGATAGCCATTCATAGAATATAAACAACTTGTGACACACATAGTGTGAACATTAGAGATGGTTGATTGCAAAACTTGACCAACCGAAATAATGTTTCAAACTATAATTTATGGAATATAAGGGTGGCCATAAATGAAAAAGAGATGAAATTATCCCATGAATAAGAGATGAATATTAAATCGTAAAACTTATTTTTTTGTTAAAAAAATGATATATAAAAATAATAAATAAATGAATTGAAACTTTAGTAACGAGGGAATGTAATAAAAGATATAAATTATGATTTCACCAAGGAATATGAACCTAACTAGAGATTGTGATGTATGGATAAAAATGAAATCATGATATAGGACCTTGAATTAGAAAGTATATGAAAGATCATAGAGAGATGAAGAAGGAAACCCTAACATAAAGAAGGAAATTTACAATGATTTAATTTAAATTATAAGAGAAGCAATCAATAAAACATATAAAAATATTTTTCTATTATGTGATTTCTAATCCTAGTTTCTGTTTTTTGATCTAATGTATTGAATCTTATATGAATTGAACAAAATTAATGATTTTTCTACTATTTCTTTAGAATTTAATATTTTTTATTAAAGAAATATTATTGGATAAATTTGAATGATGGGTGATTATCCAAGACAAACATGAGAAAAGTCTAGAATGATTTTGGACATATTTTATAACTAGATAGAAAGGTTATTCAAATATTGGAGAGTTTCCATGTTATTATATGCACTTGTTTGGGTTCATGATTATGGAGTTGACACTTAAAATGGGGCATTTAAAATATGTTGTAACAAATTTAATAAAATGAAAATCTACTTTGGATCACCAACCATTTGAATGTTTCTTGAATTATCTCAAAAGACACTTTTCTACTTGAAATTGAATGGAATCTATAGCTGAGGAATTTGGGAAGAAGAATACATTGAAATTTCACACAGGAATATTTAATAATTCTACATAGGAGGGGGAAACATTTTATTAGTGTTTCTCATTGAAACTTATTACTGAAAAATTTGTCATGATTGTAACCCATTACCTTTGAACATGGTATTGAAGAACCATTTTATTTTGTTTTATGGTTTTTAAAACCAAGTCATAATGTTTTATATATATAATTCATTGTAGATAGATTTTATTTGAGACATTCATTATATATCATTGTTGTTGAAGGATATGGAGATCTTTGATGTGCATAAAATATGGTCATTGTACTTCTCTCCATGTAATTTATTTTTACTTATAAAATTACATCATATTGTTTTTTTGACAATGTGAATTTTGGTCAAGCAAGGATTGGTTTGGATTGGATGTATCTACTTTATAAACTAAGATTTGACATTAGAGTAAAATAGTCTTATTTTTAACTTTCCTTTTTCCCCTAATCTTCTACATTTTATTTGAAAAAATAATAGGATTATGATTAGATTATAATTTATGCATTTGTGTTAGCATTTGAATTGATCTAAACGTGTGCCCTTTTTTTAAAATTCAAAATTCATTTGGTTGTAAATATTTATAACCACTATTTTATACATGAAAAAGAAGGGTGAATACAATGAACCCATTATTAGACTAGATAGAATTAATTAATAAATTTTAAATTATTTATTATAGCAAAATTATCATAGGAATTTGTGATATACTTTACTTAGTGTCAATTGTAGCCCCCTGAAAGCAACAACTATCATCAACCTCTAGGTTACCCAAGTGTGCTAAGACATTATATTATAAAACTTGGGGAAGTAATTCCCTTTCAAGAGGGAATAATATTTTTCGCTCTAGTTGGTGTGTTAAAACATGTAGCAATCATACCTTGTACATTATAGGTATTTATACAAGTGTGTCATTAGTTGGGCATTAATAATATGCTAATAGATATCATGCAGGTATGGTGCACTCTACAATATGGACAAGATGATGACAAGTGTTGAAATTGTATGGTGTCAATTATATAGCATATTCATGTAATGTAGGAATAACCACATGTTAGATACATATGGGTGGAATTTCAAGTGGATACAAATACCACAAATATTGTACTTATAGAGTATTTCAGAATGGTGGGATGTGTAGCCATGTGCAAGTTCAAAATATGAACGATTATTTTCATACAAGAATAATGCAGGAACATTGTTATGCTTAGATGTGGAAGAATAATGTGATGTGTGTTGAGTGGAGACAAGTATGAAAATAATGATACTAAAGGAAGTAGCTCAGATACACACAAGGTTGTGCTCAAATTATCATTTGATAAAGGATTATTTGAGAGATTTATCCTCGTCTAATCTTTATTTTCCTTTGCACCTATTACTCCATTAGTGACAGTTCCTTTTTGTTACATTAATTATGGATGGGGGTCCACTCATGTTTATTAAACTAATAAAATCTGAACAAAAAATTTAATCATCGAACTTATAAATATTGGTGAGAAAATTTCACAAAAGAGCTTCAACTCAAGAATATAGGGAGCAATTGACTTCAACCAAAAAAACTTGCTAAAAAACCAAGGAGTTAATTAGACTTGGCTAAATTATATTTTGACCATAGACCCCTAAAATTTCTACAAAACTATATATATAAACATGTATACACCTAAAATTGGTCATGACATCTAATTAATTAAATATTAGTTATTTAATTAATATTTTGACTACGTATAAATAAATTCTCAATTTATTTATATTGTTCACCCTTCTCTAATTCTCCAAATCTAAAATCATATTCTTCTAATTTAATTAAATAAACAAATTTCCATAAGCTTGTTTTATTTAATTAAGTTTCACTAGTCTCGATTAGGAATTCAAGCACATGTCTACAACTTTTTGTGCCTCCTCACCAAGGTCACATGAAATTAAATAATTCTAATTTTTAAATTAGAATTATCTTCAACCAATTTTAAACACATGGCTTATTCCTCACACATGTCTTCAACCAATTTTCAAACACATGGTCATTTCTTCCCACACTTGATTCTTCCATCCATTTGGCATGTTGCCTATTGGTCAAGAGATTCCTCCATCCATTTGGCATGTTGTCTTTGGTCAAGGGGACAACTTCTTGATTCTCTTCATCTCCACCGTTCATCCTTCTTGTTTGAATCTAGACCGACAATCATTGCCACCTCACAAGATGCTTGGAAAAGGCTATAAATACAACCCTTTGGCATTGTATTTTGCATCCACATCTGAGTAGAGTTATCATATAGGAATATCGTTTGAGAATTGGAGCATTTTGGAGTCTTATAGTTACATTTCATATCATTTTTTGCATCATAGTTAGATTTTAGAATCACACTTTGCTTCATAGTTGCATTTTATGTCATCCTTTGCATCATAGTTGCATTTTAGATTAGCACATTCATAGTTAGCATTTGAGCATATGTAGAATCATCCTAGTTCAATACCATAGTATCTACCTCGAATAATCTAGCACCATCATCCATTCATCATAGTATCCATTATCATTTTCATCATATAGTTTCATGTAGGAATTTAATTGGCTTGCATGTTGAATATTTTCTCATTTCTCAAGTTGTCATTTTAACAACCATAGTGCACAAAAAAATCTGAGGGCCAAATGGTTTAATAAATCCTTGAGAATAGAGGACAATGAGACATTCTTAAAAGATTTGTTTAGTTGCAAAATAGAGTAGTTTATTTGATTCAAATGTTTGATATAATTCATTTCATTAAGGTTTGTGTTGATTTACTAATAATTTCCACATTTCACACACACACAAAATGGCGCCCACCATGGGGAAATACCCATTTCTAACGATTTTCTAGAAAATTTCTTGTAAACAGGCTGGACGTGACATTTTAGCGTAATCGTTAGTTCTTTCGGTGCATCCGACCAATCTTTCAGAGCATTAGAGGTTTGTTCTGGCGCATACAATCAATCTTTCAGCGCATACATCAACTGTTCTAGCGCATAGAGGGAGTATTTTAGCACATTTGATATTTCTTTTAGCGCATCTGACACTTCTTTTAGCGCATCTGACACTTCTTTTAGCGCATTTGGCACTTCTTTTAGCGCATTTGACACTTCTTTTAGCACATCTGACACTTCTTTTAGCGCATCTGACACTTCTGACACTTCTTTTAGCGCATCTGACACTTCTTTTAGTGCATCTGAGGACTGTTTTAGTGCATACAATGACTATTTTAGTGCTTTTATAGTCAATCTTAAAATGGTCATATCTTGGTCATACGAAAGTCTTTTTTGAAGATTTTTTTTTGAAATAGGGTAGAATTTCATAAGCTATGAAATGGTGTAGGTGTTTCTCAATTTTATAGAGTTAAAAATTTTAATTTTACACCTAAAGTCAAATCACATATTTTCAATTTTACACCTAAAGTCAAATCACATTACAACTTGGTCTAAGTTTTAGGGTTTTTATGCTTAATCATTCATCTAACCCTCATGTTTTCTTATTTCTTGATCTCATCTAACATTTTGAACATTTATTTCAGGTTTTAAGAGATACATGGAGCATTGAAGTGAAAGAAAAAGCATTTGATATCCATTGTACTAAATACACTTGTCAAAGACAAATTTATCAAACTATTGATGATTTATGCAGGGGCTGGAGTCATTTAAATGTTTTCTTTTGGTTAAGATAGGCATCTAGCTTAATTAGAAGGGATAAAGAAAGCCATTTCTTTCATGCTTGATGAATGGTAGTCATATGCTCCCCCCTTAACTGGGTGACCAAAAATCCAGACCCATTCATTTTTATTTGCGATGTGAGTTGAGTATATAGCATGTGTTCTCTCTTTGTTCACACAAACAAAGATTGATTGAACTACGTATATGCTTGCTCACTTTTGTTTATCCATAGAGGGTTTTCCTTGTGGGAAAAAGTAATCACCCAAGGGAACGACCCAACCAGTAACACGCTAAATCCAAGTGATTCCAACCGGGATATAAATGTGGATACTTGGGGAAAGTTAAAGTATCACGAGGATTATTCTGACAAGAAGGGTAGCAATGGTCTCTTGCCGCATGGATGATCCCCCATGAACGAAATGCCTATATTAAAACCCTTTTTTGTAGCAAGACCAAAATCCTTAATCTATTTGTTGGCGCAGGAACAGTCATTCTGAAGTCGTCCCACATTTTTGTGGCTTTTAGTAGAGATGAAAAGTATGCCATGGGAGTTTCATGGGTATTGATGCTTGGATGCCCTGAGAAGTGAGTGTCGTGGAAGGGATCCAGTGGGGTCAAGTATCTAATCATCCACTAAAAGTAGGCACAGATGGAGTAAAATCCAAGTGGGAATCCAGTGAATATTGTCCTACACAGCCTTAGGATTGTACATGCTTGATGTGTTTTACCAATGTGTTTTCAAAAAAAATTCAAACAAAACATCACACTAGAAGTGAAAACCTTGGTTCAAAAATCATCCATTTGAGTACTCAATTTTCATCATTCACAAGCTAGGAATCCAAACAAAGTTCATTGGTCAAAAGATTGTATCCGTGGAAACACTTAGATTATCAAAATTCAAAGCCAAACAACCAGATAGAGTCACAAAAAAACCAGATTCTTCCAGATTAGTGCATTCATGTTCTATTATAGCGCATTGCTGTCATATTTTAGTGCATTTGACATCTATTTTAGTGCATCCATACACTATTCTGGTGCATCCACTGCTTTTTCCAACGCATCCACTGCATATTTTAGCACATCGACCCTCTGTTCTAACACATCCAGGTTGTCTTCCAGCGCATCTGTGCAATCCTTTAGCGCATCGACCCTCTATTCTAGTGCATCCAGGTTGTCTTCCAGCCCAATTTTCAAGTCTTTTAGCGCATCCATTAAATGTAAAACCTGAGAGTTAAATTTATCCCCTATTTCATAGTTTGAACCAAAATTCAAAATCTTTTTCAGCCCAGGATCATTCCTTAGGTACCGCATAGTCTAAACTTGTTAAAAATGACATCTACAAGTGGAATTCTACAATTTAAACCTAGATCTAAACATCTCAAAGTTCCTAAATCATCAAACTTATCACACCTTTGATCATTAAGCCTAGTTTCATCATCAGGATTTGTCATCCTTTCATCACAAAACAAAGTTGTATAATCAAATCAAACTTAGTCTCATTAATAGAATTTGTCATTCTATTTGACTTAGTTTTTATCCTTGGCACTCCTCCAAACAAATATCAAAAGTTTAGTGAAAACTATAACACTTGTATGCCCATTTTAACAAGACCTCAAAAAGCATAAACTCAATGAACAGGAAATTGAAATTCAAACCACAATGCTGAAATAGATGAGGATGAATTGAATGCTTTAGCTCATCAAATGAAAAAACTTCAACAACAAATCTAGGATATGCAAAGGAAAACAACCACAGAGATATATTTGCTACCAGACATTTTTTCTTATTCCTCTGACAAAAATCTGGACATGACACCTTCTCCACCAACAACTACATCATCCAAGTTCAATTTCTTTGAATTCTTGAAAAAGTTAAATCAAAAGCCTAAATCAAAGTCCTCAAACACAAATGATATTGAAAAATCTTACCATGTCATGCATCTATCTTCATCTCCCATAAGACAAAATAAATCTTAGGATTCTTTCACTCAAGTTAACAATGCCATCCAACCACCTTCTTCTATCATATCTTCTATGTCCAATGATTCATGTCAATATTTCAATCTAAACCATGCTGTCATAGACTCCTCTACACCTCAAGATCAAAACATTCTTTCCACTTCATCTGATGATACCAAAATTCCACAAGTTCTTCCAATTTTTTACCAAGACCGAATCTCTCAAGAATTCTATGATGATCCCCTCCTTTCACTTTTCATCCATGATGATTCTCTTCCATCTCAAGAGAAAAGTATCCTTCCAAGTCCTCCTTCCACCCATTTAATGAATCCATACCATTTCACTATTCCATTGCATCCCAGGAGCATGATAGTTCTTCCATCCCATCTAATGATTTCCTACCATTTGATGATCAAGATATGCTTTCCACAAAATCTCATGATTCCCTTCCTCATCAAGATCAAGATAGGCTTCCATCCGAGGATATCCCTCCATTTCATGAGAATGTTCATCCTGCTCAAGATCAAGATATGCCTTTCACACCACTACATGATGATTACACACCTAATAAAAAGTAGGTTGCTCCATCTTCTACACCTTGTGATCCTCTTCCAAGTCAAGATCAAAGTACCCCATCATCCCCATGTCAAGATCCTATCACACCTATACAAGCTATCCATGAACCACACACCTACAAATTGGGATCCTTCACCTTTATCCTATCTGATTTACTTCCAACACCTATCCTTTCATCCATATCAGATCCTCCCCATAATGGACTTGCATCTTGTTTCACAAACAATACATATCCCATTGGTAAACGAATGTGTCAAAGTATGAACTACAAAGGCAAAGGATTAGGCCTTCATGAACAAGGTATCCTAGAACCCCTTTTTGCTCAAGAAAGCCCATATTACCATGGCCTTGGTTATACACCTAAGTGTCCTAGTCCATCAAACCTACCATCTATCTTAGGTCTTAATCCTAGTCTACCAAACCTTCCCTCTATCCTAGGTCCTCATCCTAGTTCATCAAACCTTCCCTCTATCCTAGGTCCATATCCTATTCCTCAAGAACAACAAATGCACACATCCTTGATGCCCTTTCAAAATTCTACCTACACTCACTCATCCATAATACCTCCCTACCATTCATCTCAATCCACCCCTCCCATTGCTCTTGGAAGCAATTTGGTTGCCAAATGTCAAA
Source organism: Sequoia sempervirens (assembly GCA_007258455.2). NCBI lineage: Eukaryota > Viridiplantae > Streptophyta > Pinopsida > Cupressales > Cupressaceae > Sequoia > Sequoia sempervirens. The sequence continues at coordinate 79,235 of VDFB02358069.1, forward strand.
AGCTTCCATATCAAAATCCACATGTGTCAAAGGATCAACATGTCTCCTTGAAGAGGCATGCAAAAATAAAAGAAAATTTGATCCAAAATCAAAGGAAAAATTTAAAAAGGCCACAAAGGCCCGTCAAAGCAAAAAGGAAATTTTCAAAGACCACAAAGGTCCATAAATCGAAAGAAAATTTCAAAATGCCACAAAGGCCCATCAAAGAAAAAAGGAAATTTTCAAAGACTACAAAGGCCCATAAAGCAAAAAGAAAAATCTCAAAGGCCACAAAGGCCCACAAAGAAAAAATAAAAGTCAAAATTCATGTGGATTCCTAAAAGTCTCATAGAAGCAATAAATCTAAATTGGCATCCAAATTTGCTGATCCAAAAGCTTCCTCCAATCCTCCATCTGAAAACCTCTCACCTTCCAAATCCATTTTTCCTCCATCACTCCACCATCCTTCAAGGTTTGTGCCAATGTTGACCTTGCAATCCTTTCCATATATCCATGAGCAAGTCTTCTCACCTCCTATCCATTACCCAACATTCATCCCCCATTATTCTCCTTTAATCCAAACCTTTGGATAAGTCCTTAGTTCTTCCATCGTACCTTTAATAGGCCAACATTTATGAATCTAATTCCCATTTACCATGGTTTACTAAAGGGATACTTGGTCGTTAAACTTGATGCTTAAGTCCTTCCTCCATCTCCCTATCATCCATATCCTATTTTCCATATTCCTCTTGCACTCTACACTTTGGGGGCAAGTTTTTTCCATCTTATCATTCCTTACATTTCCACCTTTGATCTTGACAAGGTTAAGGATCTTCTTGAACATTGTATATCTTATCCTATACTCTTTATCCATATCTTTCATATCATATCCTTCACCTTATCCATATTCCATCATTCTTTCTAAATACATCCTTTCTTCCTTTCCTTGGTCTTGATGAGGAATAGGGGAAAAATACTTGGGCCTTGTGTCTGTATCTTATCTAGTTGATCTTGATCATCCCATTCATTATTTTTATCCTTGCTTTCTTCCATTCCATATCTCCTAGCTTATCTCATCATGTCCCTTTTCAACCTTGAACCTTATCGTGAAAATCATATTTGAGCCTAGCTGTAAAAAATTATCCAATCCTCATATATTTTGCCAATCAATCATCAACAATTATGAATCTTATCGTACTTACAAGAAATTAGTGATCAGGTAAGTACTTATCATCATCATGCCTTATGGAATCAATCATTCCTGGCATCCTAATCAATCAACCATTATCGTCTTTCAACAAGAGATATGTTGCTTGTGTGACATGTTTTGTAGTGAATCTTTCATTTTGATCTATCATTTATCCATGGTTGCATTACCTCTTTTGTGGGGCATCTTGTTCCTTCAATCACTTATATCATATCATTTCATCTTAAATATCTTGAAAAAATACCAAAAAAAAAAAGCAGAAAATGTCCTGAAAAAATGGTTGCCTTGATGAAAACTTGGCAAATAGGCGTCTTGGTAACAACAACAAAAAATAGAAAAATCCAAAAAAAGAAAAAAGAAAAGTACAAAAAAAAGTGAAAAATAAAATAAAAAATCATAAAATTTGAAAAAAGTGCAATAAAAGCAAGTAGTGAAAACCTGGCAACAAGCGCTATTTGTAATAAGTTAGATTTTCTATCTATTTGAGCATGCCAACCATTTGCTTTCACCATTCGCTTTCGCCATCCATCTGCCTATCCTCGAAAAGCATCATGTACATATCCTGACATCGTGGTCATGTCTCACCCTAGACTGGGGGCAAAATTTTGAACTCACTGGGGGCAATAAACTTTGAGCTTGAACCAACAAACAAACAGTAGTAGCACAACACAAATCAAAAAAATGATCATGGTGTAACTCAACATTGAACATCAATCATCATCAGAAACACATCAAACATCCAAATCAAACCAAAATCAAACTTCAAATGGATGATGTTGGTTCTAAATCATGGGTTTATCAGGTTAAAAATAAAAGTTCAATTGTTGTACTTTGATTTTTTGCTATCATATCTCTAGAGTCCCTCGATGATGTATCAAACTAGAGGAGCTAGGAAGGAGTATGATTTTTCTTTGTCTGCTGTCTAGGAGTTGATCATTATTACTATGCAAATTGTCATGGGACGTGCTCTACAAAGTATCACCAATGACATTCCTAATTTGCATAGGAAAATGGTTAACTCTTGTCTATTTACGCAAGCAATACTCAGGTCATCTCGGTTTAATTATACCTAGATGCTTGTGTTAACTTGCACTATCAAACATCATGTAAGTAGTACTCAGGTCATCATGGTCTAAATATGCCATCAATGCTTGTACTCACTTTCAAAATTTTAAAGGCCCAACGATGATAAAAAGCACAAAAAATTGGCTGTTACAAATAACAACTTTTGAATATGAGATCTGCATGAGTAGATTGCATCCATGTTAGTTTGCTTCTTTATCTATAGAGTTTCCAAAATTGCAACAATTTCATAAAGATGTTATCTCTATTATCAATGGATTGAGTACACTTGACATTAACCAAAAACACATCATTCTCATTTAGTTGCACATCAGTTGCATCATCATTTGCATACATTAGAAAACATTATCACATCATTCATCCATCCCTGCATCACATCATAATATTTGCATCAAAAAACACAAAAAGACGTTCATTACATCTCATTTACATAATCAAAATCATTTCATATATGGTTCACTAAGCTTAAATGAGCGAGTCTCTTCAGATTTCCAAAAGAATTGGGAAATATGTTAGGTTTTGTGAAGCTTAACTTAACAAAGAATCAACTGACGACAACTTTCCCACGACTCTTGGAAGTTGGATAGATTCACTCATTTAAGCTTAAGACCCTAGAAGTTTCGAAGCATTACATAATCATTTGCATCACATAATTATATCATTACAAAACATCGTACATTATACATATAATCATTACATCCCATTATCATTTGATCCATACATAATCAATATGAACATCACATATCATCACATCTCATTGGCATAATCAAATCCATCTCACATAGTATAACATATCATTTGTATAAATCCATAAAGCATATCACATGATCACACATTATCATATCATTCTTGCATACATCACATAATCATCACATAGCATAAAACATCATTTGCATAAAACCATAAAGCATATAGGATCATCCATCATCATCACATAGACATCATAATCAGATAGAATTAAGTACCATCATACAATCATTTCATCTAACATTCATCCATTCATGACATCATTTATTTGTATTAGAAAAGAACAAAAACATCACATACATTTCATCACATTGGCATAATAGGATCCATCACATGCATCATATAGGCATCATTCATAAATCATCATAGAATCATAACACATCAGTTACATCATCATTTGCATCCATAGCATATCATCATCATAAACATAGAAAGTAAATGAATTTATAGCATATCATTATCATAAACATAGAAATTAAATGCATCCATAGCATATCATCTCGTTAGGACCATCATCATAACATGTAAATTAAATGCATCACAACCATCCATCATAACATACATCATAGATCATAATCATCACCACATATCATATAACCTCAAAATCATAATGATAAAATGTACAAGGATATCCAAAGGTATGAAGAGATACATCAATATAAAAAATGGCAGTGTATCATAAAGTCTGACAACAAGAAGAATATCATCAATGTATCAACTGAATAAATAGTGTACACATGTCCAGGAATACATCAGAAAAATCATAAAATGGAGCTATGTCGTGCTCCCCCCAGATGGTGTTGGCATCCTAGGACCAGTACCTCCCCCTCCACCTGACAGACCCACACTAGGATCTCTTTGATCTCCAGGCAATGGCTGCGTAACACCCATGCTAACAGTCTGAGACTAAGATCTCCTTGACCGAGACTAGGCAAAGCTCTCCCACTACTCTAGAGGAACCGCATCATGATACTGACCTCTGTAGAACTTGGCCTCTTGTGTAGAACAAAAAACCTCTCTAAAATAATTTGAGGTATCGATAGCTGGCACAGCATGTTGTAGCCTCTCAGTGATGAACTCGGCCTGCTCCACCTGCTGTCTCAACAACATCTCTCTCAGCCATCAAAGTCTACACCTACCCCTATTTCTGTACAAGAAGAGCCTGTACCTGCTCTAGCTGACCCTATAAGGTCTCAACTTGTACTTGGAGTGCAACAATCTGTGTCTGCTATTGTGGTGAGGATAGTCGAGCCTCCACATGTCACCTCTTGCAAGTCACTCTCATCTCACCAACATCTGGCCCTGAACCTCCGCCACCCCCATCATCTCCCCCATCACTCTCCTCATCATCACCATCATTGCTACTATCCCCCTCCTCATTTCCCTCCTCCTCCTCCTCACCCTGCTCCTCCTCCGCCTCCTCTCTTCGTCGCCTCCACCCATGACCTCCTGCCTCCCCCTCCGCTAACAATCGTGCAGGCTCATATGGAATTGTGATCCGTGGGAACAAATGCGTAAGCATATACATGGCATAATTCGCTAATATCAGCACATTGGTGATCTTTGGATGCACCTCCCAAATGATGGTTGGTAACACCTGATAGTGCTTGACAACTACATCATAAGACAAACAGGACCCCCACTTTGTCGCATCCTATCGTCACCGCGCATAATGGGCTACCGCTTGGTGCACGGGTTGAACCCGACCATACTGTCTCAGAAGTCTCAGTAACATGAACCTCTCAATGACGAAGTGAGTCCGACCAATCAAATATATTGACTGAAATAAATACGACAACCCCGTGTCATCCTCGGGCCACTGCTCACAATCAACGTAGGACCTCCACACAACAACCTCCAAATCATCCAATGCCCTCATCCAATACTCCAACTTATCCATCCTAGGCTGAGTAAGTCAACCTGCATAGATGTGAACATAGGGCCTCATGGCTAGCCTTTGTCTGTCTCCCACGGGCCTACTGACTGCAATATGCTCCCAGGCCCAGACTTGGAGCAATGTGACCCCCATGGATAAACTAGCCCCTTGAAAGTAGACCACCTGGTTTATATCATGATAAAGATAGGCTAACATACAACAACCCCATGCATATCTCGTCCCATACACAATCATGCTCTCTAGGATCCTGCCCCATCCAACTAGTGTACCTTTGACCTACGGTTAGGACAAAGGAACCCTCCAATGAAACCAACCAATATAGAAGGCAACGTGGTGTATGCATCGACCATGTCCCTCCATGGAATCTCGTAACCACTGATTGTATCATCCTGGAAAACTCGTCGTAATGCATCGGTCCCCCTTGCTCATGTGCATCATATATGACCAACTCTCTGACCATAGGAATCCACATAATTCAGTATACATCCTTAGGAATCACTGTGATCTCACCAGTGGGAAAATGGAAAGTGTTATGCTCATTGTGCCATCTCTCAGCTAAGGTTGTCAATAATCCCCTGTTGATCCTGATCTGGGGCATATTGATGAGAGATGACAACCCACATCGTGTAACAATAGTTGTCTCAGGCTGTGTCAAATGGTGGATCAGATCCCAAGTCCTCAAAAATAGCTCTCTGATCTGTAAACTAGTCAAAGGATCCTATCATCACAAAATCGCAAGTTAGTCCACCAATCAACCAACATCAATTGATATCAATCAATCAATCCAAATCAATCAACCTATCAATCTAATCAAATCTGGTGAAAATTTTGATCAAATCTTGTGAGCATGAATCTATTGCTCAACCTCGCTTATCATGAGGTTTATCAAATCAATCAATTCAACCTCTCCTATCATGAGGTGTATCAAATCAATCAATGCACCTCGCATATCATGAGGTTCATCGATCAAATCAACCTCACCTATCATGAGGTTTATCAAATAAATCAATGCACCTCGCCTATCACGAGGTTCATCAATCAACTCAACCTCGCCTATCATGAGGTTTATCAGATCAATCAACCTATAATTGATCCTCTCCTATCATGAGGTCAATTATCATCATCCTATCATTGAATCTCACCTATCATGAGATCAATGGACATCTAACCAATCAACATCATCAATCATCATCAAATCACAGATGGATGCGATCAAACATCATCAACATCAAGGAGTTCACTCAAGAAAATCATCAAACTTCACCAATGCGCTAGAATATTCTTTCTATGCATTAAAAAACCCAATGCGCTAGAGAAATTCATCAATGCGCTAAAACAAACCTTCAATGCGCCATATTATTCTATGCGTCAGAACATTTCACCGATGTGCCGGAATAGAGTCCCGATGCGCCAAACTACCCAATGCGCTATTCTATTTAATCTATGCACTAATCTAATTTCCCTATGCACTAGACTACTCTATGTGCTAAAACAATTCATGAATGCACCACTTCGGGCCATCTATGCGCTACTTTGTCATATGCGCTAAATCATCTATCTATGCGCTACTTAGGACACCCTAAGCACTAATCTAACCTATGCGCTATAACAGTCTATGTATGCGCTATTTCGGCATCTTAATGTGCTAAAATGTTTTAAAATCCGAATTCAAAGAAAAACAATCAAAAAATTCAATGCATGAAATATGAGGAAGTTTTCGGGGTACTCACCGGAGGTCCGTATGCTGTTGGGCGGTTGTGCCACCTGACTCGCTCGAACCGGTGCGTGTGGTAAGGGATCGCCATTCTGCTCCAAAATTCTCAATCACTCTCACTCATAAAGTTCTCAAATTGCAAAATGCACAAATAACCTTTCTAATCAACTTTTTAACCTTTTAAAGGTTAATTAAGTGGCATTTTATGGGGTTGTTTTATTTTTATTTTTCAAAGGGGCCTTAATTAATCTGATTATCACTTGGTGGCTTATACATCATTTTTTGGGAGATAAATCATTTCTTACGCATAAAATTTTGAGATCATCATCAAATCATCGAAAAATCATCAAAATTTTTGAAAATTCAAAAAATCCTAAAAATTCCAAAATTCACCGATTTATCTCCCAAGGGGGGCATATATCCATCAATATCTGAAAATCAACATCTGGGGCATCGATTTTTTTTTCTCGGCATCGGTATCAAATTTTTCTTTGAAGCAATGTGTAAACACATTACTTCAAAGAGGGGCAAAATGTATACACCTAAAATTGGTCATGACATCTAATTAATTAAATACCAGTTATTTAATTAATATTTCGACTACGTATAAATAAATTCTCAATTTATTTATATTGTTCACCCTTCTCTAATTCTCCAAATCTAAAATCATATTCTTCTAATTTAATTAAATAAACAAATTTCCATAAGCTTGTTTTATTTAATTAAGTTTCACTAATCTCGATTAGGAATTGAAGCACATGTCTACAACTTTTTGTGCCACCTCACCAAGGTCACATGAAATTAAATAATTCTAATTTTTAAATTAGAATTATCTTCAACCAATTTTAAACACATGGCTTATTCCTCACACATGTCTTCAACCAATTTTCAAACACATGGTCTTTTCTCCACACATTTGATTCTTCCATCCATTTGGCATGTTGCCTATTGGTCAAAAGATTCCTCCATCCATTTGGCATGTTGTCTTTGGTCAAGGGGACAACTTCTTGATTCTCTTCATCTCCACCATTCATCCTTCTTGTTTGAATCTGGACCGTCGATCATTGCCACCTCACAAGATGCTTGGAAAAGGCTATAAATACAACCCTTTGGCATTGTATTTTGCATCCACATTTGAGTAGAGTTATCAAATAGGAATATCATTTGAGCATTGGATCATTTTGGATTCTTATAGTTACATTTCATATCATGTTTTGCATCATAGTTAGATTTTAGAATCACACTTTGCTTCATAGTTGCATTTTATGTCATCCTTTGCATCATAGTTGCATTTTAGATTAGCATATTCATAGTTAGCATTTGAGCATATGTAGAATCATCCTAGCTCAATACCATAGTATCTACCTTGAATAATCTAGCACCATCATCTATTCATCATAGTATCCATTATCATTTTCATCATATAGTTTCATGTAGAAATTTAATTGGCTTGCATGTTGAATATTTTCTTGTTTCTCGAGTTTCCATTTTAACAACTATAGTGCACAAAGAAATTTGAGGGCCAAATGATTTAATAAATCTTTGAGAATAGAGGACAATGAGACGTTCTTAAAATATTTGTTTAGTTATTTGATTTAAATCTTTGATATAATTCGTTTCATTAAGGTTTGTGTTGATTTACTAATAAATTCCACATTTCACACACACAATACCCTTGCACTATAACAAAGTAATCACTTTCTAGCTTATATTTTTAATAAAATAAGATGAACTTCTATACATCTACCTAACCAAGTATTTTTCTAGCTTATTCTCCCCAAAAGAAGCTTATGTAAAACTACTAATAAATAACTTCTTATTTAACCTAAAGAAAGGAGAAATTTTTGTCAATGTGAAATTATATTCCCATTATCATAAGTTAATTAGGGAGTAATTATTTAAGAATTTTTTATTAGTTGTTTATCTTATCACTTAGAATAACATTGATTTTATACTTTTTCATTTTATGTTCTATTATAATTTTTTATTTTTTAATTAATTCTCATTACTTGCCTTTGATTGCATCTTTATCCTCTTTTTATGATTTATTTCTTGTAGAAGAAATACTATAAACTTCATCTTCTAACAAACATAAGATGTATTTACAAATGTGGGACACAAAATTTGATAGATTCTTAAAATTGATGAGTATTTTTATTTTAAAATTAGCTCTTGGTTTCATCTTAAGCCTACCCCTAGTTCTAATCATCTTGAGGGGCTTATTTTAAGCAAGTTGGTACATTGGAGGATTTGCACTTCATATTTGATGGTATTGAGGTCATCAAGTCATTTTCTATGTTTTATGATGCAGTTCAATATGGACCCTCTCTTGACTGCACTTCTCTAATTGGGCATTTAACTCCTATTTTGAAGGAGACATCTTTTTCTAGCATGCATACACTAGAATTATGTCTAGAAGCACAATAACACATTTGGATTTGGGTTCCCTATTCATCTAGATAATAGAAATGGCTTCTACCTTTATTAGTGGATCTATTTCTTCCCAAGGGGAGAAATATTGTTTGTAGCCATTGGATTGTTTTCTATCTTTATATGTACTCATCATTAACATTGGTGTTACTTCTTAGAGGGGATTAAAAATCTATTTTATCCACTCTCTCTTATTGGGGGTATTTATTATGTATTTTATTTTTATTTTGGAGAGGATTTTTCTCCTACTAGATTTTTCTCCTTCACTCATATTATACAAGAGATCTTTATTTGTGAATGGGTACCTAATCAACCCTTTTTTCCAAGACCCATATTTTATTTTAGCTTATGTAGCCTCACTAAGTTGCTCTTATGGGGTATTAGTGTGAAATTATATTTACATTATCATAAGTTAATTAGGGAAACATTAATTAGGAAATTATTTTCCTTTTATTTACTGCCCGTATTATCACTTAGGATAAGATTCATTTTTTTGATTTTTTACTTTATGTGGATGTATATCCATTGTAATTTCTCATTTTCATGATTAATGCTTATGAATTGTATTTGATTGCACTTTATCCTCTTCTTTATGCTTGCTTCTCCTGTAAAACAAATACTACATATATTCTTGGGTCTAATAATGTTAAATAGGAGTAGAGCTAGTAATTTTAACAAAAATAATCATCATGTTGTTAGAAATATGGAATGGATTGAATAATACAAGGAACTTTTTAAGAGAAAATCAAAGTTACATAAATTGGAAAAACATAAAGAATGCAAACTAGGACTCTGAGAGATTTTTCAATGTTGATATAATAGAATTGCATTAAGAGCTTCCAAACTAAATCAATGAATGCAAAAGATGCAAAAAGATCAATATGAATACAAGCTAGGTAGTGAGTTTATATACAACCAAGGAGAGGGTGAAGTTCGCAAATCCAACCAATAGGAATCAACCACAAAAAGTGGAGGATGCCACCAAAAGTGGAAAGTGTTCCACCCTTTAAGGGGACACCACATCACTTACCTCCTAGTAATAAACTCACTTTATTATCCTAAGCAAGCTTAATGAAAGTGTAGGAAAAACCTGGGAATAATGGAAAATAAATTAATCCACTAGGAAAATAAAAACCTACACCAACACCCCCCTTAAGCATAGCTTAGGAGGATGCAAAAGATGATCGGTCCCAACAAATGAAGCCATGTTAAGTACCCATGTACATATCAAATTCCCCTTAAAGAAGAAGCCCCCCACAAATAGAGAGAGAACCCCCCAAAATAGAGAGAGAATAAGAGAAGGACTAAGTATCCCCCTTCGAAGAGATCCAATGGTAGATGCTTGAAACTATATGGAGAATATGGTTCACAATCGTCGAACAATGTTACTCTCCTTGGGAAGAAACAAAACCAATGGTGTATGCAAGCCATCTCCCAAGCCTTGAAAGGAATATGTAGGAAGAAAGTGAAAGATGTATGAAGTATCTAAAGTCAACTCAAGTATCCCCATGTTGATGTTGAAAGTTGTTACAATCAAATCTAGCGTTCTAGGCCACATTGTTGAAGATGACAAAGAAGAATCTATTAGAGATTGATGTAGAGCACAATCCAAAGACAATGATGGTTTGAAAATAATTGTGTAATGACTATCATCAAAGAGGAGAGATAACCCATCAAATGTGTCTTCCAAGTCTGAAATATGTGTCTCCATAAACAAGTCTAAAAATCTTGTCAAGAGATCATTCCACAAAGCTGAATTAGGAAGACTATGTATGTCCTACTGTAAGGAGTCATTGGAAGCTTTCAAAGAAGCAACATTGAACTCTAAAGTAGCAATAGATGCAAGGAAAAAAGAGTGGTCCTCAAAGAGAAGACATATGTCCTCAATAGTGTCATCTAGATCTGATATGAGGGACTCTACAAACAAAAAAGAAATGTCTTGTAGAAATTGGTTCTATTGGACTAAATCTAGTAGGCATAAATGATCTTATTGTAATGAATCATTGAAAGCTTTTGAAGAAGAATCTCTAGAATTTGAAGCTGCAACAAGTGAAGTTGATGTGATCTCAATACGAGGATGAGAAGCAAGAAGAGAAGTCTTTGTGTCATATGAACGTTTAAGACCTTCATAATAATCAAGTAACTCTAAAGTAGCATCATCAAAGGGTATATTATCTGCATCATTAAGTGGAATGAGACAATCTATAACAGGATCATCCAGGAATGGAGAAACATGAGGTTCACCAAACATCTCCCAAATCTTGGTCTAAAGTGTGCAATGACATTCAATGTCCACTATAGCCCACACAATGTCATTATCAACATGAGAACCAATCATTCCTAATACATGATCAATTTTATTACCCCAAACTGATTTCCTTTGAGATATGTTTGGTTTAGGCATGAGCCCATGAATGTAAGACAAAAAATTTATCCATCTAAGATGGGTTAGAATGCTTTTTTTCCAAGACTCATAATTAGCCTTATCCAAAATTATCACAAAAGGATGAATAGAAAAACCATGATATAATCCTCAAATGATTACAAAGGAACACATAATAAGAATACCAATACACTTCCACCCTTTTCACTAGTATCAAAAATCACCCCCCAAATATTATAAGGTTGGCACTTTATAGTTCAGTGCGATTACAAAGCCTTTTCCAAGATATAATGCTCAATAGGCTCAAAATAGCCAAAACTAAAATTCTATTACAAAATGTACTCGAGACAAAATCTTGAAAAATTAGCCTTATATTTGTATAGTGCTCTTCACCATCTTTCCAATGTCTATTCATTTATGAAAATTAGAGCATCAGGATGCAAGTTATGGCTTGAAGAAATTAGCAACAAACAACTTCAACCTAACATATTTGGTACAAGATGGAAAAAAAATCAATACCTTTGTGGATGGAAAGTGCTCATCCTGTGGTGAAAAGTTATGCAAGTTTGAAAAAAGGCCTAATTTGGCCTATATGAGGGCCTTGGTGGCTCCCTATGGTGCTCGAGCAGCGTCGCTAGTGGATTTGGCACTCTGGTGATGCTTCGACTAAACTTGGGTGGAGATTTTTGGTGGTCAAGTTTTAAACTGTTAGTGGTTTCAAAGACCTCTGTTCACATTCGTGGTTGTAGTTAAAAAAAAAACTAGCGGTTTAATTATTGCTAGCGGTTGATGTCGAGTCGACAACTTTGGTTGTTGGCACTTAGGCTAAGCAGGCTTTGTTGTGCCCTAGGCGTTGAGTGCTAAAGCACTATGAGTGCTAAGCGTAGTGGTTTAAGTGCCTTTTTTATATATTTTTTTATTTTTTTGCAAATATTTAACAAAAATGTCGACCAACAAAATGTTTTTAAAATTTTTAATAAAAAATTTGTATGATTGCAACTTAGGGGGCCATACAACTCCTTGTGCAATTTTTTTTTGCCTCAATGGCTTCCAACACCAAATATAGGTGAATTTTATGTCAAAATTTGTCTCCTTGGCCTCTTGAACACAATGGAAAGGTCCTTTTTGGTCGAAAATGCTCCTAGAAAAACCTATTCATCAGATTTGAGCTTCAAACCCCTATTTGTAGCTTTGTCAAATGATTTCCAATTTGGCTAAAACAAAAGCCAATATTGACTTTATCGAGCCTCTTGGATGTGTTGGAACAGTCAAAAATGTTGTTAGTATAACTAGAAATGTTGCAATCACCTGGATCTCACAAAACACATATGCAATTTGAAGAGGTTATTAGACCTTTGCAAACCCTTTCTGATTTCCAGATCATTTAAAATGCAAGAGAAGAGCATATCTTACATGAAAACTCAATCTCTCAATCAAAAATTTCTATGAACTTAGATTTCTCAAAACAAAACTTTGATACCATGTTAGAATTTTGAAATAGATTGAATAACCTAATGAAAATTTTAAGAGAAAATCAAAGTACTAGAAAAATATAAAGAATGCAAACCAAGCCTCTAATAGATTATGTAATGTCAATATGATAGAATTGCATTAAGAGCTTCCAAGTTAAATCAATGAATGCAAAATATATAAAAAGGTCAATACAAATACAAGCTAGGTAGTGAGTTTATATATAACTAAGGAGAGGATGGAGGTGGAAAATCCAACCAATAGGAATCAACTACAAAAAGTGGAGGATGCTCCACCCTTTAAGGAAGTAGACAACACATCACTTATCTCCTAGTAATAAACGCACTTTATTATCCTAAGAAAGCTTAATAAAAGTGTGGGAAAAACCTAGGACTAAGGGAAAATAAATTGACCCACTAGGAAAATAAAAACCTACATCGACACATGCAAGCTCCTATAACAACATGCAACCCCATAAAAATAACACATAACATGGCAGATACCTTGGGAAAAGCCTTATAAGAAAAAATGTAACAATAAAGGGGCACTTAATGTATACAATATTAAAGTATCTTTCCTAAGTCTTGATAACTAACCATGTCTTGAGAAAATATAGTAGAATAACCCCCTAAAAATATAAGTGTTCTCAATCTCCACCACAAACATATAATTTATAGATCAAGCCTAAAATTCAACAACTAGTTTCCAAAAGCATGGAGTAAATATGGCACCCAAATACACATGAAGAAATACAACACTTACATTTGGATGGGTCAAATATTTCAATATGGAATCTAGCTCACCATGTCATACCCACCTGCCAAAATAGGGTGATCCATTTTGGACACATTATTCTTTTAGCAAGATGTTATATGATGTGTCATTCTTATGCATCACAAGTTCATTGAAAGCCTTCATGACTTTTCTAGTCCAACTTGTAACTCCCTCTTACACACTCTGATGTGTAATTTAAAGTCTCTTGTAACTTACAATATCAATGATTCTCTACACATCTTACATGATATTAAATATTCTTGCATATAATATGATATAATAAATACATAGCTTGGAGTGTCATTGCAAGTGAGATGCACTTTTCCATAAAGAAACATCAAATAATACAAAACAAAAGATAAATTAAACATTAAGATTTTCAAGATGTATAACACCTAATCCCAACACTCTCATATCAACACCACGAGCTTCCTTGAAAACAATAACAACTTCAAGAAAGAAGTCACTTTCCTAACACTTTTTTACCTTACTTCACTTAAACAAAATATACATCTTACATGATTGTTTTAAATTAAAAACATAGATATCATTACCAAATAATTCTCCTTTCTTTCTTTCAAATACAACTTTTCCACACTTCCATCACCACCAATAGCCTTACTTCCATCTCTCAAAATGATTCAATAGAGATAAGCTCCCTCACCTCATAACCTTCAAATGGTACAAAGCCACCAAAATAAGCAGTGGCAAAAGCCAAAGCATCCTCTGGACCACCCAACAACCCCCTTTTTTCATTTAAGTTTGTAAGATCCCTCACAAAATTCTTATCCTCAATTTTATTAGAGCATATGCAAACATGGAGGCAATGTCCATATCGGCCTCGTTTCTCATCATAAATAGGACTTGGAACAAAATTTGCCTCTTCTTTGAAAACAAGTTAAACTTCGGTTTCATCACTACAAATGTATGGCTACCACCTAGTTTCCACTGTTCTCGACACCCTCCTAGCATGCCAATCGTCGATATGATGACCCACTAAATGCCAATGAATAAATTTGGATTAGTTAAAATTATTTCTTATTTATGTAGATTTATTCCCTTCATATCAAATAATTTCGAACATCTCACTTATAAATCAGGTAACTCGCCAAATTCAAAGAATTTCTCTTCTTTACGGTGTTAATAATTACAATAGAATCTCCCTCCAAAATTAATACTATAATGACTGAAAAAAATTAGCATACTTATAGTCTTAGAAGGAAGAATAGTGCTTCTACTTTATTATTGGTTTCTTCTTCAATTTCCTTTTCTATATATCATTATTTTTAAACTATTATTCTAATACATCTAATATTAAAGACATCCAGGTTTATTTTAAAGATATCGTCGAAGTTTAAGTATGATTTGATCCATTTTCAAAGATTAGACTTAGAATTTTTTTATAAAACCTCATAAATGAAAGAACACGAAAATGATTTATTTCTTTTTCCTTGTCCTTGATCCCACTAAATTTCTCATTATTAAGGAGATATAATATTCTTGGATCCTTTAACATCCTCTACTTACAACACCTATAAATCTTAGGGGAAACTCCTTGCCTATATCTTCTTTTGAATTCCTTCTTTAGGACTCAAGTACATACTCTCTCATTTGCAACCAAATTTGTTAACTTGTTTCACTCTCTCCTTACATTGTTAAAAGAGATATATTTAAAGTATCTTCTAAGGTCTTTAATCTTTTTTGGCATCCAACTCTAGCCTTATGATTCCTTTAATTCATATTATTTATAATAAATTAAGAGCCCCATCCATAATGATCTCGTTTGATTCTCTTGATATTTATCCTTCTTCATACTATTTACTAAGGCTATATACCTTTTATATTATTTACGTCTTCTTTAAAATTGATTATAAATTAATAATTCTACAAATATAAATGGTGTAAGTTATTGTAAGGGTGAAAAGTGCACCCATTGCACTTTTCCCCTGTATTTTACACCACTTTGCATGGGTGTCCTACATGCATTTCCCAAGTATGCAATTTTGACAAATTTAGTGCACTCATTAATTTGAGATGCAATCCCATAATTATAAATATTATTTTTCTACTTAGAAAAATTCTAGGTGTCAAATCATAGTTTCCTTTGTTAGGTTCAAAATTATATTTATGGCCTTGACCTTATTCAAATCCATAGGTGGAGCTTTAACCCACTTTGTCCATTTTTAAATTTAATCATGGGCCCAAGTTGACTCATTTCCCACTGGTTATTTTCTAACCACAACACCAAAACTTTCAAATTGTGCACCTATGACATGCATAAAAGCTTCTAGTTCATTAGTTCATTTCAATCACCCTTTTTCCATTCATCATTGGGATAGCTCCTCATCTATATTTCAAAAGGACCACTCATTAGTTACACCTTTTTCAACACCTAGTATTTTTTATTAGTTGCATTAGTTAAATAATTTTGTACATCATTAAAATATCATAACCCTAGTGCTTACACTACATCATTTTGACACTCTATTGCATCAAGTCTTCATACTATGTAGTATCATCATAAACATGTCATAGTCACTTCCATTTGTTTCTTGGTGTGTCTTCTAACTTTTATCGAAATTATTGAATATATCAAGAGGGATTGTTTAAGGTAAAAGATGGGAAACCTATCATCTTCATCTCCTAGCATAGAGCTTTCTAATGATATTATTCAACACCACCAAGTCTTTCATTTGTATGTGTAGATGCATATAAATATTTATTGTATTTGGTCAAATGTCAAAATATTATAGGTTTGAAACCACACAAGTAGTTCAAAACCATAGATGTGAAGATCAAGGTCACAAGTATGAGTTTGACCATGTTCACAGAATTAAATTTCTTAGTGTGCAATCATCTTGGTCTATTCATCTCAATTCCAATTTTAGATATCAAGTAATAGTTATTTTTCATGATCTTTTTACTATCTCTCTAGCATCAAGGTATGTTTTTAGTTTTATTTTCATATTTATATGTCATATATGATTAGGTATGTGTTTCTAAACCTTTCTCATATATGTAGGGTGATTTGATTTATATTTCTTATTTGCATTTGATTAGCCTATATATTTATGTAGGGCATGTTTCATTTTATCAATTAAATTGGGAAATCTAACATGAATAAAATAACCCTTTCAGATTGGCCATTGGATTTTTCTCTTTTATTTACCATTTTTATCAAATTTGATTTATACTAGTTATAGTTTGGCTTTGGTGGATCCTTTCTCCCATCCAATGTTTGTTACCTTTTATATCTTTCATCATGAATTAATATGATCATCTATTTTAGTACTACCTTCATGCATGTTGTAGTCCATTTTTTTCCCTTTGTTCAAGATGGCCTTCAAGCAGGTAGCTAATGTTTTTTAAGACTCAACTCACTTGGTCTTAGGACTTACCTTCAAAATTTAATCCATGAATATATCAATAAAATGTCTTGTTCATGCTACAAGCATAGGTATAGAGAGTGTCTTAAGTTGAAAGAGGTTTTTCTCTTGAAAAGAGTGTCTTAAA
Source organism: Sequoia sempervirens (assembly GCA_007258455.2). Taxonomy (NCBI): domain Eukaryota; kingdom Viridiplantae; phylum Streptophyta; class Pinopsida; order Cupressales; family Cupressaceae; genus Sequoia; species Sequoia sempervirens. The sequence goes on from VDFB02358069.1 coordinate 96,432, forward strand.
AATCTTAAAATATCCAAGAGTCACATTTATGCATAGTGGAGGGAAGTTTTTTGAGCAGGTCTAAGCTTTTAAAGATAAGATTTGTTAGAGTTTTCTTTTTCTCAAATCCTTGAAGACCACATCCAAAATGTAGCAGGGAGATAGGGCACATTGTTGTTTCACAGAGAATGAGAGAGTGCGTTGCATGATAGTTCTATATTTTTTGAAAGAGTCTTCTTCCATCTTGGCGTAAGGAAGACACAACTAAGATATAGGGGCATGTTGCAGAGATTAGAGTACATGAATCTTTTTCATGCAAGAGCATGCAAAGGTAACACGTGGAATCTTGGCTCTTGGACAAAGTCAGACCTATGCTACTACATTGAAGCACTTGCTTTGTCATACTTGCCATATGGAATGCATTTATTTTATGAAAATCCTTGTGCACGTCATGTGTTACATAATGAAAGCAATAATGAGCAATTATAATAGTCATAAATGTCATTTATGGTTTATGCATGAATATGAGACATGAAAGTCACTAGTTAGAGGGGCATCTTGCTCAATATGGAAGAAGAATATATTGAAAATATATGTTCTCAAATTTATTAAGTTTCAAGCTTGATTTAGTCATCACTATGACAAGGGACTTGGTGATCTTGCAACTCATTATTTGAGCAAAACAAGAGTGAGTATAATTTGAAGGTATAATAATATACTAGAAGACAATAAAGAGGGTTGGGAAAATTGTGGTTCACAATGAAAAGTGAACTATTCTAGCAAAGTCTCATGAAATCCTATATCAAATCTTGGACAGTACAATCAAATGGACATAATAAATGGACAAGGATTATTTAGGAAATAGTTTTAAGCCATGAAACAAACCCAATTGAGACAAAGATATGAACCCTATCAAGTGTTTTGTGTAAGGAACCAAGTGATGTTAAAATACCCCTAAAAGAACCTTATGGTGAAAATCAACAAAGTTCTCAAGGGTTTTAAATAATCCATGATAAACATTGCTAGGTCTATCATACACTTTAAGGTCTATGTTTCCTTTTTCCATATAATCTCACTATCTTATGGAATCTCCACCAATCATTCTTGCAAATATAAAACCTTGTTTTTATTGTTTTTAAATAGCAACATGAGTGTGAGTTTAAAGGCCTTTGAAGTCAAGAGAATGTTTACAGTCAAGACTATGGTGACAGTAAAAGGGATACTATTATGAGTGATTAAATATTTATTATGATAGTGAGAAATATGAGCAAAGCATTCAAATAGGAAAAAGACAAGAACAATCATATGGAAGAGATATATCTTAGATAAGTCACAAGAGAAAGGCATGGTGAGAGAATGATAAATACTATGATACCAAGAATGATGGGACGGTGCTAACACAAGAAGACATAACAAAGGATAATTATAGTCCTATGAAAAGAGGGACAAGGTATTAAAGTCATATCAAAAGGATCAAGAAAAGGTGCTAAGACAATCCATAAAAAGATTAGTCACAAATATATTTTTTTGGATTTTCCTATGTGTGAAAAACTGCTAAAGGACAAACCTTTTGATAGAATTTATTGATAGGATAGTGCGTAAGGTTTTCAAACCATAGGGAATCCTTGTCTAATCTCAAGTGACATTAGTAATATGAAAGGGTAGTGATCCATGAATTCTATGAGTTTCAAGTGGTCACAATCAAAGACAATGGTTTTCAAAGTGAGCACAGTCAAAGGCAGTCCAAAGGAGCCAATAGAAAGTTTCCTTGTCATGACAATCATATCAAGAAGCTCAATGCACAGTCCATGCGATAGTAAGTCCCATAAATTATTTAGTGCAAAATTGTTGGAAATAGGTTGCAATTTAATTGCAAATCCTAAACATTAATTATTTCATGTATCTCGTAAGTTCTTGGAATGTGTTCAACAACACTAAGATTAGGATGAGATTAATATTTGATGAAATAAATCATGAAATTGACATTTGTAGTTATTCCTAAATAATAGGAACATGTGGGTGCACACATGGTAAGGTGACACTCACCTTGAGTTCAGTTAACTATTCGGAGTAAGAGATAACACTTTTGAATGCATGTAAAGATCCTAGGAGTTAGGGTTTGATGTTTGCATGCATGAAGTTCAGTTCAGTTCAGTTCAGATGAGTTCAGTTTAGTTTAGTTCAGTTCAGTTATGGTTCAGTTGTCTTCAGTTAGTTTTAGTTGTATGCTAGTTGACTTCAGTTAACTTGGAATGCATGGATAATAACTTGAGTTGCTTGACAGATAACAGGGACTACCTCTAGTTAACAAGAGATGACCATTCTTGCATGAATGGTGTTGAGTAATGTTTCAGTTAACAAGATATCACTTGGAACCAACTTGGGCACCCAAGATGCTTTCTTGGAATTACCTCTTATGCATGTTGAGATATTTTAGAAGATTTAGTTAAGTAGGACCTTTGATGGGTGCCTACTTTGAGGAATAAAGCAAGAAGATATTTACAGAATAGAGGTTTAGTTGCCACTTCAGTTTGGGACGCCCAAAAGCATGAAGATGACCATTTGACATTGTTCTTCACGAGATAACCCTATTTGCATGAGATATGGCGTACCTTTTAGGGATAGGGCTTGAGCATTGTAATTGTAACTCATGTTGGAGTTTACAAAGTAAATCAAAGCCTATTTATCTCAAGCAAGTTGAATAGAGTTATTATAGTTTTTATTGCAGGTTGTGAAGAAGATTGGTGAAGGCAAGAAGAAGCATTCTCAAGCAAGAATTGAAGCTATTGTAATTCAAAGATTAAATAATAGAATAATTCTTTTTGGAGTTTTTTCTCGAAAGGGTTTCTCCACGGTACACCTTGTGTAATATTTCTAATATCATATATAGTTCTTCTATCAACTTTTGTCTACATTCTACAACAGTGAAATGGATTAATCAAGATAATCACCCACAAAGAAAAAGTAACAACAGGAAAAGCTTATTTAGATCAGAAATATTAAAGTTTTACAGAGTATTAAGCTAAGAAAACACCTCATTTTTCAACAAAAACCATTGAACAAAATTTTGTGCATGAACACAAAAGATAGAGTAGGTTGCATGAAGTATATACATGCATGAACAAAGGACAGTGCCATGAACACAAAAGGATAATGGAATGAACAAATTTAATGATAATATGATAGTTTTTCATAGAGGAGGTAGGCCTTCTTAGTATGAACACAAAGGAAATACATTCATTCATGTATAAGATAGTGTCAAGTATTTGTATACAAGCCACTAAATCGAATTTCATTTGTTTTTACATTATAGTTGTTAAAACCTTACCCTATCAAGGTTAAAAAGAGGTACATCACTATTTTGTGAAAGAGTTTATTATTGCAAGTGATTAAGATGTCTCGTAGTTAAGGCAATACTATTCTTTATGTTGAATTTGTTATAATCAAGATTGTCAAGTTTGTTTTGTTGATAAAATCTCTTCTAACCATTGGAAAGTGAGGATCTTATGTCTCTATTAAAACCGTATAGGATAATATTGGTGTGTTATCTCAAGTATAATTTTTTTTTGTCTAAGTCCTTATCAAAATGACCCTTGATTGTCAAATGTGTGCAAGTATCTTGTAGAGTTGCTGAGCTATCAATAGTTTGGTGTCATCATTTTTTCATGCTAGGAATAAGAAAACCCTCACAATATTTGTGCATACATTCTAACTCCTTCAAAACATGGATATGGTCAAGGTTTTGATCAATGAAATCCCTATTCAAGGTTTGTGTGATAATGATATGTGTTATCCTTATCATTTTTAGCCATCAATGTTGCTTGATATGCCATGCTATCCATAATAAAAACCTTGTCAAAACCTTTGTTTAATCCTCGATATAACTCAGATAGCAATCATAGTGCATGAGAGAGTTCTTAGGAGGCATCCCACAAAGTTATTTGTAGAAAAGACATGGTTTTTATTATATGTAATAATCTAGAACCAACCTTGAGAATGGGGTAATAAGGAATAAAGGGACTTCAAATGGCAAGAAGGTTATGCAATAGAAGCCAAAGGAATTTTTCCTATGTATGACAGTCATGAGATGACAAAAACTTAACTAACCTAACATGATAGTGTTATTTATTTTGAGGAAAGACTCACCAAGGGGTAAGTGAAATGACAAATATGACAATGACATAAAGTGCTAAACTAGTCAAAGGCCTTAAGGACTGTACATGAAACTTTCTAAAGGATGGATCAATAAATAAAGTTAGAGCAAGAAGCATAAAGATACAATACCTTGAAAAAAGGATTGTGAATCAAACACCATAAGACTGTCACTATCAAAAAGGGAAAAAAGTCTATGCAAGAACAAGGGGACAATGTAGTATGTGTTTTTGACAAAAGGACAATGGTGTGAGTGCCCAAAGATAGAGTATCCTATTTTATTGATTGTGGATAGAGTTTCTTAATTTCAAAGAAATATTAAGGGTTTTCATGCTTGATGAGGACATGTTTTTTTTCTAAACAAGTGATAGTGAGGTCAAAGTAAGTTTGAAAATGACAACTTTCCATGTACCTAGGAGAAGTAGTTTGAAGATAGTGCTAAAAAAACAAGGAGTATCATTAGGTGACAGACATATGTTGATCGGTTTATGAAGGGTATACCTAGGCCTATATTGATAAGCACAGTGAACACAAGAGACAGAGGGTTTGTGTGAAAGCTTATGACGCAAATGCATGACCTAGTTGCATATTTGGTGATCATAGTAAGATATGAAGTATGACTTGAGAGGACAGTAATGGCAGTGGGACACTATATAGAAAAAATAATGACAGTTGTAGAGATCACAATGATAGTCATAATAATGAAAGTGGATTGTAGAAAGAACAAAATAGAGGACATAGGATACATACTAGAAAAAGGTAACATACTAGCTATAATAATAATATATAGTACAAAAATGATGTGTTAGACATGTATATGAATATAAGATAAGAATGCATGGATAAAGAGGGCTTTGTGATGATGCCAAGTGTTAGAAAATTTCCTTTAAAGATATCCCACACCCCTAGGGAATTAATTCACCTTCAAACCTCTTTTTACATTTCCTATAAACAAGTTTGAGGGAAGTTGTAGTAGTTGGGAGTTGAATGAGTAGTCTTAACTTCTTTCCAAGCAAATAGTGAGCAATTTGAAGATATTTAAGGGTAGTTTGAGAGAATATATAGAAGAGGTTACAAATATATAGGAGACATTTTGACCAATCATCCTCATCTCCAAGCATCTAGGAGTGACATGAGCTAGAAGAGGTCAAAGCATTAAGGAATTTTCAACAATCATCATTAAGGAGCAACTTTCAAGGAGAAGAAGGAGCCTACTCAGTTGGACATCTAAAGAGCTCTGACCTATCTCAAACATGTAATTTTCTCTTAAAAACATGTTGCTAGATGTTAGGATAGAGGGTCAAGTCAGTATGAGACCCCCTAGGCACTTTTTATAGTCAGTTCTTACAATTTTAGCATAGAATTGTAGCTTTTTAGAGCTCTTTTCAAATGGATATTATTTTATAACTCAAAAACCAATCACCCCATGACTGGAAATAATTGTAACACCATAATTTTGAACAAATTAAAAAGTATTTTAGGCTTTTTTTTGTTGTGTACATATTTTTCATCAATAAAAGATAAGTTTTTACCTTCAAAAGACTATTTTGATGTGTATAAACTGAGTGATTATGTGACCTTTTATGATTTTATACATGGAATCCTTATGGTATTTCTCACTTTTCAATACTTTCAAATAGAGATAATACATATATTGTGCAAGTCATAGGTTGTGTCACTAGTTAAAAAGGGTGTTAGTTATGAAAATTTATATCATTTCCTTCTAAAATCATCAATATACCAAACCTCCCTATGAAGTATTGATGCACGGATATGTCAAAATATTGAGTTGTGCTAGAAAATAGACTAATTGTTGAACAAATTGAGTGTAAAACAATAACATAGGTCTTAATATTAATCTAGTGCATCACCCATAAGTATTTAGATTTCATTTTTACATCATTTTTCATCCTTTTCCAAACAAGTAGCAGTATAGACTAAACTAGGTGAGTACCTAGGGATCCAACCCTCTTTGAAGGTTCAATTTAGTTTACCAAATCCTACACTTTAATAATTCATCCCATGTGTCAATAGGTAGCTAAGTTTATAACTCAATAAGGGTATATACTTGATTGATAACACATATATCAATGATCATAATTGTGATTTTGTAATTTATTAATTCCTATCCTTTGATGCTTTGATCCTTGATGATATTGCTTCATTTTATAACATAGATGATGTTATATGTTCTATACAAAATATTGTTGAATTATTGTATAATATTTTTTTTTTAATAAACTTTATACACTCCTATCCATCTATTTTCAATGATTTCACTTCATTTTTCTACAAGATTCATGATGATTGTGTGATAAATGGTGATGATTATGTAGACCTAACTTCTAGTGATACATCTAAATATATTCCTTCATGTGATGATTTTATCTATAGAAAGCATATTCTTCCATAATCTTATGATAGATTTCCCTTTCCATCTATATGTTATCTTATATGTGCATCTTTTGATTCATCATTGCTCAAGGAGCCTAGTGTTTTATGCTCAATTGATACACTTTTTTTACCTTTACATGAGGTTTTTATCCTCCATGTATCTTATACTAGTCCTTCAATATCTTTTGGATCATGGATTATTAATTATAATAAATGAATATCTTAGGGAATTGAGTAGTTAACATAAGAAAATATATTCTATTTCTATTTTTATTTGGTGTATCTAATGTTTGGGTTATTAGGTGTGGATGAGGACATTCAAATTAAAATTAAAACCACTTTCCCTTTTAATATGACACCTTAGACATGTGGATGACTCCACCTGTGACATAAATTGATGAGTAACAATCCACTATTGTGAAAATATGAGTTTGTGGAGTTAAAATTGGAGAGAAATAGAATTTGCATGTACCACACTTGTTTTCATATATAGATCCACAATTGGTATTTCCATATGGAGGATGAGTTGCTAATATGAGATAATTTTGCATACTATGTTTGAGTCTTGCATCTTCATAATTAATTGCTAAATTGTTGGAGTCTTTTGTAGTCATTGCATGGAATTTTTTACTCTTCTTCTCGAAGAATGAAACCACTCAAGATTTAATTATTTGATCTCCACTTATAATTAATATCTTATAAGTGGACTTGGATGATATATTGATTTCCTACTTTCTCTACTATCTCTTATTCTCTCCTAAATTCCTTGTGTTTCTTCTTATTTTGGTTCCATATTAAATATATTGATAAAAAGCAATGAAGGGAGCTTATGAAATTTAGATTCTAGATCAAAGGTTAGAGGTGGAGAAAGTCCCTAAAATTTCCATTTATAGGTTGGAAAGCTCAAGGATAAGGGTATGTTGAGATTTTTAATCTTTGACACATTGCATGTCAATAATTATATTATTTGGAATTTGTGTTTTAGGTTTGAGAGTGTTGTAAAGAAGTTGGGATCTATAAAATATCATTTTATTAATGGTGATATTATATCTAATTCTCTCCAAGAAACTATTATAGTGGAGGAGCTTATTTTATTGTAGGTTGAAGGTGGGGAAAGTCCCTAGAAGTTTAATTTATAGGTCAAAAAGCTCAAGGATAAGGATATGTTGGGCTTGCCAATATCTAGCACATTATTTGTTAATAGTTATATTATTTGGAGTTTGTATTTTTTTGTTTGAGAGTGTTGTGAGGAAGTTAGAATCTATAAAATGTTATTTTGTTGTGAGATATGCTATCTAATTCTCTCTAAGAAACTCTATTATAGTGGAGAAGCTTATTTTTTTGTAAGTTGAACATGGATAAATTCCTTAGAAGTTCTATTTATAGGTTCCAAATATCAAGGATAAGGATATGTTAGGATCATCAACCTCTATTACATTGTGTGTTAGAATGTATATTATTTGGAGTTTATATATTTGGTTTGAGAGTGTTGTAAGGAAGTTGGGATCTTATAAATATCATTTTTAATGGAGATATGCTATCTAATTCTCTTCGAGAAACTCTATTATAGTGGAGAATCTTATTTTGTTATAGGTTGAAGGTGGAGAAAGTCCCTAAAAGTTCCATTTATAGGCTCCAAAGCTCAAGGATAAGGATATGTTGGGATCATCAATCTCTAGCACATTGTGTGTTAGAAGTTATATTATTTGGAGTTTATATTTTTGGTTTGAGAGTGGAAGTTGGGATCTATTAAATATTATTTTTAATGGGGATATGTTATATATTTCTCTCCAATAAACTCTATTATCGTGTTACAAATATATTAATAAAATTGATATTTTTGCCAAACTTGGATGTGCTTAGATTGTCTTCATCTTCTCTAGTTTTCTAGATAAATTTACTTATTTTATCTTTGTGTTGAAAACTAGTTGCATGATGTGTCTAAAATGTGTCTAAGATCTATAATAAACCATCAATGTGAATGGGTAAAACCCTTAAGGATAATTGTGATATCTTACTCAAGAAATCCACTAATTGGGAGACTAGTTTTGAAAAAAAAATCTCAAATTTGGTCTATTTACTTCCTTGGTTTCACTTTAGAGTGAACTATATATCAAGTATTTGTTCCTATGTAATAGACTGATGTGTGAATAGGAATAAATTGAATGATCAATGAATTCAAGCAAATGAAAATCAAATCAATAATCCAAATCCACTAATCAAATACCTAATATCAATGAAGTGTGTGCACAATTCAAATGAAAGAAATGAATAAGAACATAAATCAAATCAATCAATTAACCTACTTTACCTCCACCAAAAATTCCTAGCCCTACTCCATTGTAAAGTTAAGAATTATGATTTTTTATATGATATGTGGATTGCTCATAAAAATTTATCATAACCTTGTTAAGTAAAAGCGTGATGAAAATGCCCCTGGGTGTAGACTGGTTGGTCGAGCTATTGAAAGACACGAATAATCAACGTAGGTTCAATCCTCAACTCACCCAGCTACTCACGTTGTGGGTTCAGCATTGGGTTTCACGCGGCCCAAAAGTGGATTAGTCTTTCTCAATAATAGAAGCTTAAGAGAAGCCCAATCGGTTGTGAATACACCACCTTTGAGATATAAAAAAAAACACGATGAAAATGAGTATAGTTTGGCTGCCAATTCGAGGAGAGATTGAATGATCAAAGGATAGATGATTTATAGGTTTCAAGATATTGGATCAATGATGTGAGATGTAAAATGAGATCAATGAATGAGGATTGATGAGAGATTAGGAGGATCATGTATGAGGCTACATGGAGAGATAAAGTGGAGTGAAATTCAGTTAATACATTATTTTTAGACATGATTACTAAATGTAGTTGTGGTTTCTAAATTTAGTTTTGGAATGCAAACTAAATAAATTAAAATAATTTATTTTATTTTGGAGGAAATGTTAAGGTAATTAAAAAATTATCTAGTTATGGGAGATGAGAGGAATGCATGTAAATCATTATTTAATTATGTGGATAGAGGAATAATTAGAAATTAATTAAATAATTAAAAAATCTAATTAATGTCGGTACGGGTAGCGGAGTTGGCTCGGGCCGTGGGTTTGCTCCCCACTAGTTTTAGGTTTGACTCCACTCTCGGGTTTACCCAGTTGGTACTGGCTTGCCGACTATTGGGTCCCCCCACAGGGGACTAGTCTCGCCCCCGCTATAGAATGGATTCAAGAAGGTGACATAAATACAACCTTTTTTAATTTTGTCAAGGCTCAAAGGCATGGGAACTCAATTTCTTCTCTTGTGTCTTCCAGGGGAGATCATCTAGGTTCCCTAAGGGAGATATCTAAGGAAACTGTGCAATATTTTGCTACTTTGTTCACGGAAGACTCAACTTATGTAATTGAAGAAGAAAACCATATTCTAGCTTGTATTCCTCATATTTTGTCATGATAAATGAATGAGTGTCTTATGAGACCCATCTCCATTGATGAATTGAAGGGAGTTATTTTTCAGATAAAGAAAGGGAAAGCTCCAGGTCATGATGGGTTTCCAATAGAATTTTTCTAGGAATTCCAAGAGCTTATAAAATTGGATCTTCTTCAGGTAGTATATGAATCCCAAAGGAACAAATAGATGTTGAGAGCTATGAATTCTACATTCCTTGCTCTTATTCCCAAGTGAGAAGGGGCTAATATGCTAAATTTGTTTAGACCCATAACTCTTTGTTGTTGGCCCACATTTTCTATTGCATCAAAAGATTGATCTATCAACACTTGATACAAACGATAGAGACATGGATCGCACGGGAGGCGGTTAGTCCCTTGTCATGAATCTTGAGGGGAGCATTGACCATCTTCCAACAATCTCCCCCTCGGTATTACCCAAGGGGATTTGAACCCGTGACCCAACACTCTGATACTAGTTGTTGGCCCACATTTTTCATTACGTCAAGATATCAATCTATCAATGCCTGATACAAACGATAGACATGGATCACATGGAAGGCATTTAGTCCCTTGTCATGAATCCTGAGGGGAGTGTTGACCATCTACCAACATTTGTAAAGTGGTCTATAAGATTCTATCCAAGTTGATTGTGGAGGGGCACAAATTATGGATTAGCAGGCTCATATCTGAAGAGAAGGGAGGCTATGTGGTTGACAGGAAAATTCTGGATGGAGTGGCCATTGTTGCTGAGACTATACACTCCATGTCAATTTCCAAGGAGAAAGCTATGTTTAATAAACTTGACATGGTAAAAGCCTATGATAGGGTCAAATGGCCTTTCCTCAAAAAAGTGCTTTGTGCCTTTGGTTTTTCTGAAGAATGGGTTAAGTGGGTGATAAGTTGTGTTACTTCCACTTCCTTCTTGGTGCTTGTCAATGGTGAGTCGTCATCCTTTTTTGTTGCTTCTAGAGGTCTTTGGCAGGGAGATCCTTTGTTTCCCTTTTTTTTATCCTCTTGGAAAAAGGTTTAGGGAGAGTCATTAAGAGCCATGTTAATCAAGGCCTTATCCAAGGATGGAGTTGGGGGAAAGGTTTGCCTCCACAAATTCACAGTTCATTGATGACACAACTTTGATAGGTGTGGCCAAGATTAGGGAAGCTACTAATTTCTGATGAATATTGGATATATATCTTTTGGCTTCAAGTCAACAAATCAATGAAGGAAAATCTTCCATTTTTTCTTTAATACATTGTTGCTCATTCAGTAGCAGATTGCTCGTATTATTAGATTCCACATTGGAAATCTTCCTATGATCTACCCTAGTGTTCCCCTCTTAGTTTGGATCCCTCCTAGGGGAACTTGGAAAAGTATTCTAGATAAGTATCGAGCATGAGTGAATCACTGGAATCATAGGTGGTTGTATTTTGTTGGGAGAGTTTTGCTCTTGAAATTTATGAATCATGTTTTTCCTAGCTACAGGTGAATGCTCTAGGTGGCTCCTCCTATATTTTTTAAGGAATTGGATGTTCTTACAAGACAATTCTTATGGGTTGGTAACTTGGCTTCTTCAAAGTGGAGTTTGGTAAAATGGGAGACTATTTGTAGACCGAAATAAGAAGGGGGCCTTGGGCTAAGATAAGCTAGCTTCATTAGTCAGGCTTTGGCTGCTAAACTTTATTGGAGATGGTGCAATAACCAGGACCATGTGTGGGCTAGGATCCTCCACCAAGTATCTGATGAGGGTGGTGAAAAAATAATTTCATGTTTGTCTGTCGGGCAAAGGATCTATCATTTGGAATAATCTAAAAAAGGGAGCCAATTTGATTAAGAAAGGTTTGTTTTGGATTTGTAAGAGGGGATCTGAAGCTTTGTTTGTTTTGATTCCTAGGATGACTTTCCCCCAATTATGTCCATGTACCCTCATTTTCATGAACTTTGTCATATTTTCATAGCGGTTGGATGGACTTAGGTTGCAAGTTTCAAATTTACTCAAAACTTGGGACTTATGGGAGTCTCAAGACGGAAGGATCTTATTTAGTGGCTAGTTGGTGCATTCAATGTGGACCGTGTAGAGTTAAAAAGGATCTTAGTTGGTAGATTTTGTAGTTCGCTCAGGGAGAGGGATATCCTAGCTTGGAGCCTGGACCCCAAGGGGATTTATTTGGTGGCTTTTGAATATGGGGGGATGAAAGTCACGTGGTGGAAGAAAGTATGGAATAAATACTCCTAGCTTAAGTGTAATTGTTTTGTATGGATGGTAGCTTAGAATATATGTCTCTTGGGATAACCTTTGAAAACATGGCTTTCAAGGTCCTTCTATATGTGTCTCATGTGGCAATAGTGAAGAAGACTCTTCCCATTTATTTTTCCAATGCTCTCTTTCTAGGGATATCTAACATTTATGGTGGGGTATTTGGAGCCTGGCTTGCTTTCATGCTTCTTCTCTAGTTGATTTTTGGATAATTTTTGGGAGGCCTTCGACATAGGATTCCTTCCTTTAGATAGTGTGGGACATAGGCCCCTCCTTTATTCTTTTCCAAATTTAGCTTGAAAGGAATCACAAAATCTTTTAGGGAAGGAAATTGATGCAACAACTATGATAGAGGATTGTCGACATGATTCAAGAGACTGTGAAGGATAAATGTGAAGTGTCCCTTCCTTTGGAGAAAGGGGATGAAGAAATAGTTCAAAGAGGTTGGGTTTACAAGGTATTGAGCCAATATCCTCTTGTAATAAGAGAGGTCACCATTTCAAGAAGAAAACCTAGAGGGAAGGTCGATGGTTTCCTCCTCCAACTAGAGTTTTAAGATTAATACTAATGGTTCTTCTAGTGGAAATCCTAGGCATGTTGGGATTGGTGGATTTGGAAGAGACAACACGGATAATGTCATTTTTTTCTCCTCCACTTATAGGGGGCAACACACCAATAACTTCATGGAAGGTCATGCAATTCTAGATATTGTTTAAAGCACTTGTGCTCTTCGATGGAGTAATACTATTTGTGAGTTGGATTCAAAATTCTAATTAATTTTTTGAACGAATAGAAGTTGGATGAGTTCAATTGGTATCTTGCCTTAGTGGTTAGGCAGATTCTTAGATTGAGCTCCATGTTAGATTGTGTCTCTTTTATTCATATCCCATGGAAGTGGAACTAGCTAGTTGATTGCTTGGCTAAATGGGCATCTAAGAATGCTAGTGAATGGAAAATTGAGGATTGGGAGCACTTATCCCAAAAGTATTCTCAAGATATGAACAAGTTAATTATCAAAGAAATAGCTGAGTAATGTTTATTTTTGGTTGGTTCCATGGGGATATGTTTACTCTATGGATGGGTGGTTGTATTTGGGTCTTTTTCTTTCTACCTTTGGGTTCCTATTATTGGCCTTGTGGTGATTCTTTTGTATTCTTTTTATTGATTCAATAAATTTTTACCCTCTTTTTAAAAAAAAATAGTACAAAAATCATAATTAAATAAATTTTGATTATAATTTTATAAGTGTAAATACAAAATCATCAATTACTTCAATCCTTTTTTTTAATCATTTTCAAAGTTAATCATCCCATTTGTAGTTTTTTAAAAAAAATAAAATTATCTATGTTATGCTCATATTTAAGTTTTCTATTTAATAAAATGTAGAACTTGAAGCATCATAGCGTGTTTAATTTATAAAATATTCAATGATAGAGTGAAATATTGATTATTGATGGAATGGCCATCTATTAATTCACACATATTTGTCTTAAGTAATTATCATAGATAAAGGCTTACACATTATGAGAGAGAAATATTTAAGCTTAGCTTGGTTGTAGATCCATACCAACTCCTTTATTTATTTTATTTATATTTTATGTAATTTAAATTTTAAAATTTGGAATTTATGTATTCTTTAATTTGTAATTTGAAATTTATATATTATTTTTTATTTGGATAATTGAAATATAAGAAAAATATTTTTTAATTATTTTTTTAGAACTTTTTTTTTATCATAATTCATAATAAATTTGTTTGTATTTTTGAAATGAAGGTTGAAAAGAAATGTGAAAGTGATTATTGAGATAAAGAATTGCATTGATAATCATTAAGAATGCATTATTGAGACAAAGAATTATATTGGATCATTTTTCTAATGAATAGAATTACATATCTTTAATTCTTTAAAGAAATAGTAAGACCTATCATAGAATTATAATACATTAAAGACAATAGACAAAATGCTCTTCTAATTATAATTTATTGTTGGTTAGTCTACAAATACACTTTGTTGGATCCCAAATCAATAGATTGTCAAATCCTAAAAGTATGCCAAGCTTTATGATCAGGTCTAACAAGTGATTTGGCCAACGAACGGAACTAACCAAGATGGTTATGATTCCCTACTCTTTAGGCTCTTCTATGCCTAGGCAGGTGTACCCTTATTCACCAATGAATGCTCTTTCTCTGAGACTGACTGGTGATGATTAAGCAGATTAAATCCTTTTGCAAATTTGGAGAGTTTGTGTGATCAACAAGTTTTTCAATTAAGTCATACTCATAATTTTATGAATTAAATCATCCTCATATGATCACAATTTTTCAATTAAATCATCTTTTATCAAACTATTTCAAACTAGCATGTGGGTTTGAAATATAAAGCTAACTGCTACTCCTACTTCTACAATAGAAAACTAAGATGTATGGGAAATGTGTTTACAAAATATTATGTTGGGGTGGAGATGATTAGTGCCTTTCTTCCACTGAGTAACAAAGTCAAGATATGGATGATTTGTGTCTTCCTTTTGGTTATAACTCAATTTTTTTGGCATTTTTAAGTATATATGACTTGCATAAATGTGCTGGGAATTTGATCACCAAGCTCTTCTTATTAATCCAAATTATTTTTCTAGATTACTATGATTTATTCAAATGAATTTAATTCTTGCTTGAAGAAAGCAATTGGACAAACCACACAAAACAATAAATTTGCTTTGATAAACCAAATATACACTTGATATACTAATTTAAATAACCAAGAAACACCAATTTGGAGACAACAAGATAATCATTATCAACAAATTCAACAAACAATTGAAAACCAGAATTTAGTCACCAAGTTATAGTTTTGTTTCCATTACTTTGTTTCAAAAAGGTTTTTATATTTGGCCCTTCTCCAAAATTATTCCCCCCTTTGCTACTATAGTCTTGGTTTCCCTCTTATAGGTGAATGAGGGAAGCATCAAGCTTCATACCATTACAATTTCAAAACAACATTTCAATTAAGCCAAATATACAAACTAAACAAATATTAGTTATACTCTACTTGTTCATGATTTACATAAGTACAATTAACTTAAGAGAAAATATAAAGATAAAAACATTTTAACACTGAAGACACCAAGCACTTGTAGCACATCCAAAGTCTGTTAATAGCCATGAGGCACCCATGATCATCCAATTTGGAAAGGTCCCCTCTTCATGATAATGAACCCAAGGCCTGGCACTTTGCAACATTCTGATACTAGATTTCTTCCTCAGGGGGAACCAAGTATTTTTGCTCCCATTGGAACACTGTGTAGTCATTGGGCCATTTATACTCCTAAATCTAATGCGATCATCCCATCTAGGATCAAATTGAAGCTCTAAATGTTACCTACTGCTCCTTCTACAAATGAGTCAAGAAGTTTGGAACTATCTAAACAAACACCCTTTTCCAATCATTAAAACTTTTAAGAAGATCATTGTCCTCCAAATTTTTTGGCATAAACCAATGCTTAAGTGTATGGAAAGACTCTATTCTTGCTTTGATTTTCTGATCTTCTCCAGACATATATTGGAATTCATCCATGACCATCTTTACCATTCTCTCAGTAGGCTTCAAGGTTGCAAGGGCATCTGCACTTCTTTGTAGCACCTTGCATAATGTTATCAAGGTATGATGGATGGGGTGCCACTTTTTAAACAAGGGATCTAGGATTGGTACATGGGCTTTCATCTGCTCCAATGCTTGAGATAAGAAATGTAGCTAAGGGGACCTTGCCAGATCGAATGATCATGGATGCCTCATGGCTATTAATAGACTTTGGATGTGCTAAAATTTCTTGGCGTCTTCAGTGTTAAAATGTTGTTATCTTTATATTTTCTTTAAGTTAATTGTACTTATGTAAATCATGAACAAGTAGAGTATAACTAATATTTGTTTAGTTTGTATATCTAGGTTAATTGAAAGGTTGTTTTGAAATTGTAACAGTTTGAAGCTTGATGCTTCCCTCATTCACCTATAAGAGAGAAACCAAGACTACAGTAGCAAAGGGGGGAATAATTTTGGAAAAGGGCCATGTATTGTAAAAACCTTTTTGAAACAAAGTAATGGAAACGAAGCTATAACTTGGAAACTAAATTCTAGTTTTCAATTGTTTGTTGAATTTGTTGATAATGATTATCTTGATGTCTCCAAATTAGTGTTTCTTGGTTATTTAAATCAGTATATCAGTTGTATATTTGGTTTATCAAAGAAAATTTACTATTTTGTGTGGTTTGTCCAACTGGTTTCTTCAAGAAAGAATTAAATTCATTTGAATAAATCACAGTAATATGGAAAACTCATTTAGACTAATAAGAAGAGCTTGGTGATCAACTTCCTAGCACATTTATGCAAGTCATAAATACTTAAAAATGTCAAACAATTCAAGTTATAACCAGAAGGAAGACACAAATCATCCATATCTTGACTCTTTTACCTAGTGGAAGAAAGGCATCGATCATCTCCACCCCAACATAATATTTTGTAAAAACATTTCTCATACATCTTAGTTTTCTATTGTAGGAGTAGGAGTAGTAGTTAGCTTTATATTTCAAACCCACATTCTAGTCTGAAATAGTTTGATAGAAGATGATTTAATTGAAAAATCATGATCATATGAGGATGGTTTAATTGAAAAAATTGTGAGGATGACTTAATTAAAAAAAACATTGATCACACAAACTCTCTAAATTTGCAAAAGGATTCAATCTGCTTAATCATCACCGGTCAGTCTCAAAGAACGAGCATTCATTGGTGAATCAGGGTACACCCTCCTAGGCATAGTAGAGCCTAAAGAGTAGGGAATCATAACCATCTTGGTTAGTTCCATTCGTTGGCCAAATCACTTGTTAGACTTGATCATAAAGCTTGACATACATTTAGGGTTTGACAATCTATTGATTTGGGAACCAATAGAGTGGTGGCTCCGTTGGGGTCATAAGTAACCATTATTAGGAAGAGTCAAGAATCAAAAGGTGTAAATATAAAATTCGGGTTCAAATTTTAAAATTCTAGGCTTGAGTGAAGTTTTGTTGTAGTAATGGTGAAAAGATAGGTAAATAACTCTACTGGAAGAAAAGACCTAGAAAATAAAATTCATTCCTCTTTGAAAGAGGTGGCATCTCTTGTTAAAAATCTCTATGAAATTGTTGTACGAGTGATCAATTGAATTTCAAATAAGAGAGATTAAGTTTTAGACATCAAAGCATTATAGTTTCTCCTAAGATGGATGGTAGAAGATCCTTATACCAAGGGAGTCAAAATAACTCATTGAATACAGATAGAAGTCAAAAGTGGTTAGAAAAGAATAAGAATGGTTTGAAGTCCCCTCTCACTGATGAGTCCAATTTATGACTCAATTTTGATAGAGTTTATTATCTATTTGTTCTAGTTGTCATAGACTTTGATACTTAGATGTTGACCTTTTTATGATATTTCCTCAAAACCATAGACATTGGGCATAAACTTATTTTTGTACTCTTTAATGACATTGACATGCTATATGAACTATCTATGTTAGTTTTACATGTGGATTAATGAATGTTACTTTAAGATAATTACATATATGCAATTGTTGTGTGTACTAATATTGTTATGCAGATATAATTAGCAACCTACAAAATTGAGGAAGATTCTGCCAGCTGGTCACTCGCCATCAAAGTCAACAAGGCGATCGTTCAAAGGTCAAATGGAGGGAAGACTCTCAACAAGAGGGAAATTCCTAGTTCAAATCAAAGGATTGTAACCACCTTGTAACTGGTATTAATTATTTGTTGAGTGAATATAGGAGTTATTGTTGTGCTAGATCTGTGTTAAGGAAAACATGCTTGACTAGATTCCATGCATGCATAACCTCCTCTCCACTTTTCATGCTTTCCCTAAAGTGGTGTCCTCCTAATCTATTGGAGTTGACCGCCTTGCTAGGTAGTTAGTTAGTAGCTTTTCTTCCTATAAATAAGACTTGAATGCTCCTTCTCGGGAGGTTGATTAATCTGATGATGTACTCACATTCTTAGTTTTTCAAGTAATACAGTTATGCCGCTTGTTTGTACTCATATTTTCCAATGAATAAAATGAAGTTATAAGTTTGTGCATCTGAGTTCACATTTGTCTTAAGGGATACTCATCCAAGGGGGCCCACTTGGTGAGCATTCCATCCTCTAGTTTAGTTATTATTTTTTGTTCAATAATTAGTTAAAATTTGGCACCGTCTGTTCCTACAACCACTAGAATTCCATTATGTGACTATTCCTGCAGCCAAAGCAAATAGAGTAGTTTCCTGTTTGTTTGCCTAGATTTTCATTTATGCCATGCACTTCAGCTTAGTATAGTTGTTGGTTGATGGTCAACAATTATGTTATTTCTTTCCAAGCAACTTTCTTTCAACATTATGTCTTTCTTAGTTGTAGAATGAATGTGGCTACTTTGGGATTCCTAGTGCACATACTGTGCTGACCCATTTCAAGTCTACGTCCCTGGGTTGACAAGATGGTGATTAAGAGAGCTATTCAGATTAGATGTTCAATCTCTGAATCACAGCTTTATGGGATTAGTTGTTAGATCATTGTAGGAGGCCAACATTTTTGGTGTCATTGTCGGGGATGGTGTCAAACTAGGGAGCTCTTTGGAGTCATTGATAGTTTTTCTTACTATAGTATTTATGAAATTTTTTTCTTAGTATACCCCTCATTTAGGGAAGTAATGATCCACCATTCTTTTTCCAATTATTTGTGTGAGCTGGCTGATAGTAAGTTGATACTGTATGCATAGAGGAAGGAGGAGAGATGCTCATGGGAGATTCCTTCCTAATAACCCCGATCCATTCCAGCTAGTTGAGCATCAAAATCTGCCAGGAGAAGAAGAAGAAGAGCCACACCCCTTTGCTGATGCATTCCCTAATTTGACCAGTTCTGAAATTTCCTCTAAAGACCAAAATCAGCTTGAAAATCCCTTTGCTTTGGAACTACATCAGCCAGGCATGGGTGATGCAAATAGAAATAGACCTAACCAACCAACTTTTCCTTTCCCCATTTCTCATCAAAATGAAGTTGACAACCTCAAAAATATCCCTGCTTTAGTCCTTCCTAAGTTCTATGGACTTGTCATAGAAGATCCTGATACTTTCTTGTTCAAGTTTGACATACTCTGCAGGAGTTATGACTATACCACCGATGCCCATAGGCTCAAGCTATTCCCTATCACCTTGAAAGAGGTTGCATTAAGATGGTTCATGAGCCTAAGCAGAAACACTGTGGAGACTTGGGAGGACATGAAGACAAAGTTCCTTGAGAAGTACAAGGAATATTATAGGGGCAGTGACATGAGGGGAGATGACATTTTTAGGATGCAGCAAAAGGAAGATGAGAGCCTGGAGGATTACATTGCAAGATTTTTGTTTTTCCTATAGAAATCTCCACACCATACACTCAATGAAGAATCAAAAAATTTGCTCTTCCTAAGAAGAAATAATGAAAATTGCACTAATGCCTTGGACTTGATGGGAGGAGGAGATATCTCCCAAGTTCCTTGGGAGGATATCAAGAAGATATGTCATAACCACTCTAGGGCAGCTTCAAAGAAAGGGAGAGCTTACCAATCCTCTATTGGTAAGTCATCTACTAATGGAGTTTCCATAATGGAGATTGCTCACTTACTAGAAAAATTCAAGCAAGACATCATAAACAATCTAGCTACTCATCTGGATACACTTCAGGCCAAAAAGAAACAAGAGGAGGCAGAGGCAATGTTGGCAGAATATTGCCCTCATTGCAGACAAAAGAAGGACTGCAGATGCAAGATGGTAGCTAATATTAATAGTAAGTAGATTCCACCTGAATTCAAGCCAATCCAGGTTGAAGAGGATCAAGTCTAATATGTTGCACAATGGAGGTCATGGGATCCAAGACAAGGTATGCCACCAAATCCACTCTCTTTTGTTGGGCCATATTTCAATTCTTATTCATTTGGTAACCAATGGCAGCCCCCATATCCATCCAATTATGGAGGATATTCACCACAACCTTGGAGTAACCCTCAAAATATCTAGCCTAATCACCAAAACTCTCCACCCCAGTGGCAGCAACCTCAGGGGAGTTGGCAACAGTTTCAAGGAAATTGGCAGCCACCTCCAAGAAACTGGCAGCAAACATCTCAATGGAGGGGAGGACAAAAATGGCCAAACTAGGCAACCACTTACATGCAGCCACCTTCTCAGCTCCAACAACCTGCTATAATGCCTCCTCCTACTAGTTCAAGTTCTAATACACCTAAACCTACTCAGCTACCAGCTCAACCCACACCTAACCCAAATAATAAACCACAGTAGTAGCCAGTATACTTTGTTGATCCAAATCAATTCCCTGCATATGTTGTGAGTGTAAGTGACATCCACTTGCATTCAGGAACTACTTTTCCAGCTCCTTCCACACCTATTATCACTAAGCTTCCTGTGGAAGAAGAGGAGCCTTTGAATGCCCCTATTCAGCCAAGTGTACCTAAAAATCCTGAACCAACCCCAGTCAAGTAGACTGAACAAGAACCACCATTTCCTCAAGGTTGGAAATAACTAAACAAAAGGAAGAGAAGGAGGAACCAACCTTTGACATTCTAGAATAGTTGAAACATATATGTGTCCAGATACCTCTATTTTAGGCCATAAAAGATGTTCCTATATACGGAAAAGCAATTAAGGAAGTGTGCCTTAAGAAGCCAGACATGAAGAAGAAATACCCCACTACGGTTCATGTGGTCGGCCAATTGGCTGACATCATGCTTGGGAAAGTGACTATTCCCAAATATAATGATCTAGGGAGTCCTGTGGTAGGAGTTGTCATAAATGGGATTCAAATAAGGAATGCTCTGATTGATTTGGGAGCAACAATAAATGTAATGACCAAGTATATCCTATAGCAACTAAATGTTGCAAGTATGAGACCTACTCCTACTGTCTTGTAGCTTGTTGATAGTTCTACTGTTAAACCTAATGGGATAGTAGAGGATCTTGTGGTAACTCTAGACTCTTGGGAGTACCCAGCAAAATTCATGGTTATTTCTCCTAAAGCTACACTAGGCGGGTACCCCATTATCCTAGGAAGGCCATGGTTAGCAACAACAGATGCCTCTATTAGATGCAGGACAAGAGACATAACCATTTATGATGGAAAGAGTACCAAAAATCTTGTTCTCTACCCTCCTGCTCAGCCATCCCATGACATGGATAATCTTGTATGGCCACATGTTGGTGAAGAGGCTGAGGAAGTTAATTATGTGACACAACTTATGATGTTAGGCCGAAGCTCTTTCATGCAACTTCAAGAGGAAGATAAAGTATTGTCTAACATAATTCATAATCATTGTGAAATAGAAGAAGCACCATCCTCTCATTTTGTTGATCCAGTAAAGACACTTCCTCCCACTCTTCCTACAACAAAACTTCCTGTAGCAACAAGTATGTCTCATACATTGCTGCCACATGAACTCAAAGTACTAAGAATTAGTGAAGCAACTATGGTAGAGCTAACTACACAAGTGCAAGTGTTAGAAGGAAAATATATAAATATTAACAACAAATTGAGTGAAGAACAATAGTTGTCATTGACAAACTACTGAGAACCCACCATCATGCATTTGCATGGGACTATCATGATATGAAGGGCTTGGATCCTAAGCTTTGCACTCATAGGATTTACATTATAGATGATTGTACACCGGTGAGGCAGCCACAAAGAAGAATTAACCCTGCACTGAGAGAAATTGTAAAAGGGGAACTACAAAAATTGCAAGATGCAGGATTTATCTACCCCATTTCAGATAACCAGTGGGTGTCTCCATTGGTGATTGTACCCAAAAAGGGAGGGAAGTGGAAAGTTTGTGTTGATTACAAGGAACTCAATGTTGCCACCAAAAAGGACCATTTCCCTCTACCTTCCATAGACCAAGTTGTAGATTCACTTGCAGGAAAATAATACTTCTCTTTTCTAGATGGATTCAATGGGTAAAACCAGATCCAAATTGCACTTAAGGACAATGAGAAGACCACCTTTACTTGTCCATGGGGGACCTATGCCTACTCAGTACTTCCATTCAACTTATGCAATGCACCTGCAACTTTTCAGAGGGTAGTCATTAACATATTTTTCAGACATCTCTCATGATTGCATGAAAATTTATATGGATGACTTTACTACATATGGTGTTGATTTCAATGAAGCATTGGAGAATCTCAGGCGAGTCTTAAAAATATGTGAAGAACATAATCTATCTTTAAATAGTGAAAAGTGCTTCATGATGATGCAGGAAGGTGTAGTCCTTGGCCACTACATCTCTCACAAAGGAATTCAAGTAGATCCTGCAAAAAATGAGGTGATCACAAATCTTCCCATACCTGTAAAACAAAAAGATGTTAGGAGTTTCTTAGGACTGTAGGTTATTATAGGTGGTTCATCAAACACTTCAGCAAAATGGCAACACCATTGTACACTCTCCTAACCAAATATGATGAATTCCAATGGACAAGAGACTGTGACAAGACATTTTCTGACTTGAAAGTAGCTTTAACTCATGCTCCTATACTCAAAGGTCCTAATTGGGAGCTTCCTTTCCACATCCATACAGATGCATCATACTATGCCATAGGAGCAGTCCTGGGGCAGAAAGAAGGAGCTATTGAAAATTTTATTTATTTTGTTAGCAAAAACTTGCAAGGAGCTAAATTCAACTATATAGTGACAAAAAAAGAAATGTTGGCAGTGGTCTATTCCCTTAACAAATTTAGGCACTAGATAACAGGCTATCAAATCTTTGTGCACACCAACCATGCAACTATTAGGTATCTCATGAATAAACCCCTGATATCAGGTAGGTTAGCTAGATGGTTATTGTTGATGTAGGAGTTTGACATAACCATTGTGGATAAGCCAGGGAAGGCCAATGTTGTTGCAAAATTTCTTTCAAGGCTGACTACATCATAGGAAAACCAAGTCATTGATGAATCTTTCCTTGATGAACACTTGTTTCCATCATTGTGCAAACACCCTGATATGCTGACATAGCTAACTATTTGGTCATAGGGAGAGTACCTCCTCACTTCTCTCTAAAAGAGAGAAGGGTGCTCATTGAAAAATCATTTCCTTTTTCATGGATTGCAAGATGTTTGTTTTACACTAGGCCATACCATGTCATAAGGAGATGTGTGAGGGAAGATGAGACATATGATATTTTGCATGCATGTCACAACGGACCCTGTGGAGGGAATTTTGCAGCCAAGAGGAAAACAATAAAGATTTTGAACATAGGATATTACTGGCCCACACTCTACAAGGATGCTAGGAGATATACAAGAAAGTGTGATAGATGCCAGCAGATGGGCAGGCCAACCAAATCTAATGAGATTCCCCTTTACCTTCAGGTAGTGATCACTCCATTTGACAAGTGGGTATTGGATTTTATAGGACCAATTGATCCTCCATCCAATGGTAAATCCTATATCTTAGTATGCACTGATTATGTAACCAAATAGGTAGAAGTTAAGGCCATGAAGCATGCAAGAGATAATAAGGTTGCAAAATTTTTTTATGAAGAAATTTTCACACGGTATGGGGTTCCAAGAGAGATAGTGACTAATCAAGGGGCTCAATTCACCTCAACCCTTTTTGCAGTTGTAAGTGTGAATAAGTAAATAAGTAAAACAACTAAAACACTTCTTAATGAAACATTATATCAAGATTTAACAACAATTAAACTAATTTAAAAGCACAGAAAGCTTGAAAGAATCTCACTGTCTCCTATCTCCAAAGATTTATCAAGTTACAGAGGGCTTTCAGATTTGTAAGCACCATAACTGTTAAAATTCCTATATAGAGAATGGAATTGATGCTAAATGCAATGATGTGATGATTTATAATCAAACTAAAAAGCTATGATGCGACTGTAATCTATACGGATATGAAAACTGATGGATGAAATATACAGTAAAAACTATAATGTTGTCGTGATGTGAATTCTATTGATGCTATGATGCTATGATGCTAAATGCTATTGCTATTGCTATTGCTATTGATGTGATTGCTTGATTTCTATGAATGTTGCAGAGTAAGTTTGCACAAAGATTCGGGGTCCATTTCCTGTGAAAAGAAGCTATATATAGATTTACGACAATAGTTTGTGACGGGGCAACACAACAGAGGCCCAGATTCAATCTTGAGATTTGAAGGGTGAGAGATTGAGAAGTTGGAGCTAATGAAGGGAATGGTTTCTCCCCATGAAAACATCAGGCAAGATGATAGGAAAGATCAGAGGAAGAAGATTTGAGAGATTGATTCAAATTTATCTCCAATTTGTCTCCACAGCTTCCCGTGAATGCCAGTTGAAATAAATTGGATTTTGGAATATCAAATTTGGTAGGTGAGTGAATAGATGAATTTGCTTTATTTGAATATTTTTGATTTATTCAATTTTAGCAAAGTAAGAAGATATTTAATTAAATCAAACAAACATTTGATATTTGCTTATTTAATAAAAAGGGATATGATAATTAAATAAGACTTTAGGATATCTTTATTTAATTAAGAGGGAATATGATAAGATAATTAAATAATAAAAACTATTGAAGTTTTCTTATTTAATAAATGGATAAAATATAGAAGAAATAATGATGATAATAATTAAATAAAAACAAAGTATTTAATTTTGTTTATTTAATTAAGAGGAAATAATATGGTAGAAGAAGAATTAAAAGTGCTTAATATAAATAAATATTTCTATTTATTTATTAAGTAGATGAATTTAAGGTTACTTAATAAAATAAGTCGTATTTAATTAATTATCTTTTTCAAACCATTTTTAGGTGTATACATTTTGCCCCTCTTTGAAGTGATGTGTTTACACATTGCTTCAAAGAAAATTTTGCTACTGTTGCTAGTATTGACAGAAAATTTCAGTATGCCCCAAAAATGATTTTTCAGGTGATTGATGGATATATGCCCCCTCGGGAGATAAATTGACGAATTTTTTATTTTTTTTTATGATTTTTCGATGATTTTGATGTAGATTTGATGAATATTCAATGATGAAATAATTTATCTCCCGATAATTGATGTAGAAAGTGCCCCAGGATTTGTTTTGAATTAATACCCTTTAAAAAAAAAATTAAAATAACCCCACAAAAATCCCATCTCCAATAACCTATTAAAAGTCAAAAGGGTCCTTTACACACTCATTTGTGCATTTTGACTTTTGAAATCTTTGTGAGAGAGCTATTTGTGCCATGTGGAGCGAGATGTCGATTTCTTATCACACCCACCGGTTTGAGCGTGTACCACGCCACCAGTGCTTGACCGCTTACGGGCCCTCGGTATGTACCCTTTATTCCCTCATTTTTCGTGGCTTGTCTCATTTTTCACGCTTTTTACGGATTTTTAAAAATTTCAAATCTTTTAGTGCTTTAAAGTTTCGTTGTAGCGCTTTCATTTATTGTTTTAGTGCTTTGAAAATTTTAGCGCTTAGGGTCTTTGTTTTAGCACTTAGGTGTAGTTTTTTAGCACTTTGATAACTTTAGCGCTTAGGATAATTGTTTTAACGCTTTTGTAGGATAAATTAGCGCTTCTAGTACTTTAGCGCTTAGGATATATTTTTTAGCACTTAGACCCTCTATTTTAGCGCTTTGACCCGAAGTTTTAGTGCATTGACCCAATATAATGGCGCTTTTGATATAATGGCACTTTGACCGCCTGTAATAGAACTTTTGATTGATGAAATGGCACATGTCATGATTTAGTGTGTTGAATGCCTATTTTAGCACATTCAAATCAAATTGATGAAGTTTTGTCAAATTTGTCACAGATTTATCAATTTTATCATATCAACCATTAGTTTTGATTGGTTTATCAATCCACAG
Source organism: Sequoia sempervirens (assembly GCA_007258455.2). Lineage (NCBI taxonomy): Eukaryota > Viridiplantae > Streptophyta > Pinopsida > Cupressales > Cupressaceae > Sequoia > Sequoia sempervirens. The sequence goes on from VDFB02358069.1 coordinate 122,570, forward strand.
TCCCAATTAGATGATATTTCAACTCTCCCATGATAGGTGGGGTTTGATGTTATTTCGATTTGATGATAATTATCCTCATGATAGAAATAATTATAGTTTGATTAGAGTGGGCAACCTCATTGAGTTGGTTGATGAATTGATAGTTGACCTCATGATAGGTGAGGTTCAAGCGTCATGATAGTTGACCTCACTTGATTAGGTAGAGTTCAATGATGTTAAATCATGAGATTTGATCAAAGGAAGTCTCATCAAAATTTGATTAGTTTTGATATAAATGTACGATGATTGGCAGAGTGGCTTTGATCTTTTGATGAATTATAGGACGGTTAAGGGCCAGCTAGTTCGGAAAGCGTGATTCTCATGGACATTTGATCGATACCATGATTAGCTGGCAATCGGCTATTAATACATGTTGTGGGCTATCTCTATTTTATTCATACCCCAGTCGGATTAAATGGGTTTTATTGACGGTCTGCTAAACGAGATAGCATAGCAAGCATAACACCTTTCACCTTCCTACGAGTGAGATGATAGTCACCCCAGAGGATGTTTAGCGGATTTTGCAGATTCCCATTGTTGGAGATGTGGTTGTTTATGAGTCTACAAAGCAGGGTGGGATTGATGTTCTTCGTAGAGTTTTTCAGGATGATTAGATTGTTGGAGAGTGGATTCCATGGCGTGATATGGTTGATGCATACGCCACTTTTCCCACAATTCTTGTTGGTTTCATCGAAGGATTCCTTTATCCTAATCGCAAGTCAAAGGGATTCTATGTTGGTTGGGGCCGAGTACTGGAGAGTGTGGTCATTCATGGGACCATATTTGCTTGGGGCATGTGCATGCTTGCCCATCTATATCATGATTTACATTCAGCGGTGTATCTCGGAGGAATTGAGTTTATCCCTCACGGGTATCCGCCGGAATTATAGGCATGGGGCATAGCTATCAACGTCTGGATTCCAGTTAGACTGGGCCACCTAAGGACCATATATTTGTTGGATATGGTAGGCGCCTTACTCGATCGAGGTAGGTAAGTTAGAGTATTATGGGAAGTGGTTGATAACATAGAGTTTACATGTTGCTGGCGTCCCTCCCTAGATTGTGATCATTGGGATGATGATGATATTTAGTTACCATTTCTCTGTCAGTCGATGATATTGATTGGTCGGACTCGTTGGATTTTAGAGAGATTTTTTATCAAATGAGTGCATAGACAATATGGGATGGTTCAGGGTATGCCCCAGGGTGTTGGCCATTATGCCCATCGTCAATCAGATTTTGTAGATTAGGGGCCTGGTTTATCATTTGATGTTGTTGTCCAAGATTTTCAGGCCTTGCAGCCATTTGAGTGGGATATCCGTCCCGATATTGTTGAGCCACCGGTTACAACTGATTATGCCGATATCTGGATCTGCATCCTTTTCCTCATCTTACCATTCTAGGTGAGCCTACCCCATTACCCGCAGAGGAAGACGTTCCCGTTGCACATGGTCGGAGGTAGAGGAGAGAGGAGGTTAGAGGAGGTTAGAAGTAGGAGGATGTTTAATTATGGTGAGGGATGTAAGTGTTGAGGGAGGATGTTCTTTAGGGAGGATAGTGGAGAGGAGGTGCGTGGTAGTTATAGATTTGGCCAGGTGGAAGGGTTATGGGTGGAGTGAGCTATTTTACCAGATTTGTGGAGGCGATTGCCTCATAAAGTGAGGATGTTTGAGGAGTAGGTAGGATAGTGGACCAGTGCTAGTTAGAAGTATTTCAAAGAGCAAGCATTCCGGTATGGGTTACTAAATGGGACTGGGAGCTTTCCGGATGTGACAGAGCCCAATCACATGTGGAGGCTCTAGCATCAGTGCAGGCTTAGTTAGCCACAACACAGTCACAAATTGTAGCATTGACTGCCGAGAGGGATGCTGCTAGGTAGGCTTTTGGGGCAACTCAGACTCAGATTACATCTTTGATAGCTAAGAGGGATGCCGCTAGGTTTGCAACAGAGGGTGATTAGGCTACAACTGAGAGATTACTATAGGTATTATAGAGTACTATAGAGGTAAATATTATGATGTTGTCCCTTCCGAGTAGCGAGTGAGCTACAGGAAACCTCGATATGGCAGGACTCATTCTAGGACTGTTAGTGCGGGTGTGACACAGCCTCTTCGGAGAGACCCCAGAGATCTTGGTACATCTGGTGGTGGTGGAGGGACCCATACTGCAATGCCTGCACCATCTGGAGCCAACAGTTCTTAGTTTCATATGTGATTCTCGTTTGTTATTTTAGATGATGATGTACATTCCGATTACAACCATTTTTTTATTATATATCTCTCTTTTTAGACATCATTGTATACTTGACATCATTATTTTGATCTATATGATTTGCAGTGGACTCTTCGATCCATATGTGTTCTACATGATTCTCTGATGGATGCATTTTCTTTCATGTTCTATATGCTATGTGATGAGTCCTTTGTTATTATGTTATGGATGCAGTTTATATCATGATAATATGCTATGATGTATGATGTTCTTTTATGATGATGTATAATGATGATGTATGGATAATATATGGATGATGTATGGATGATGTAAAAATGTATGATGTATGTGTATGATGTACAGATGCATGATGTAATTACATATATGGTTATGGATATGATGTGTTTGAAATGATATATGATATGCGATGTAAATGGGATGTGTGTTCTTTTATTTTGGTGTAAATGCAAATATATGATGTAATATATGGATGAAAATGATGTATGATAATGATATAATATATGGATGGATTAATGATACATGATATATGATGTAATAGATGAATGTATGATATGTTGTATGATAGAGATTTATATGTAGATGTATGATATATGAATGTTTGATGGGTGTTTTGAAAATGCAATGATAGAGATTTATGTTTTTGAGATTTTCTTTATGCAATTTTATGTGATATGATAAATGCAAACTTATTTGATTCAAATGTGTGAATGTTGAAATGATGATTAAATACTTTCTAATGTATGCAAATGAATATAATGATGCAACTATATGATATGATGATGTTTTTGTTAATGTCAAGTATACTCAATCTTTTAATGAGAAAAGATAACATCGTCTTTGAATGATTCACCATTTTTGTAACAAATACTCTACAGATGCAAAAACTATTATGAATGCAATCTAATTTAACCATGTAAATCTACATGCAAATATTGGCATTTTAACAGTACTTTTGTGCTTTGTATCATCACAGAGCTTTAAAAAATGTTGAAAGTGAGTACAAGCACCAATGGTATAGTTTAGACCATGATGACCTGAGTACTACTTCCATGATTTTTGATATTGCAAGCTAACACAAGCATCGAGGTATAATTAAACCGAAATGACCTGAGCATTTCTTGCGTAAAACAAACAAGAATTAATCACTTTCCTATGTGAATTGGAATGTCATCCATGATACTTTGTAGAGCACTTCCCGCGACAATTCACACAATAGTTATGAGTAATTCACAAATAGCAGATAAAGAAAATATCATTCTCCTTCCTTGCTTCTCTAGTTCAATACATCATCGAGTTGCTCCAAAGAAATGATAACAATGATCAAAGTACAACATATCCCACATTGGCTTAAAGTATTTCAATCATTATTCAGATTAGATCATCCATCTTGATTGTATGATGTTTTTGTGATTTTTGAGATTTTTGACCAAAGACCTTACCTAAAGACCTATCCTAGGGGCCTCAGGGGCTGATCAAAGATTAGCCTTGCCTATGTTATACGCGTAGAGACCATGTAGTTTGACTGAAACAGACTCATGTTTTTGGATTTCCGATATTGACTTTTTTGACGTGTTTTTAGATTTTCTAATGTGAAATGGATGTTTGATGTGTTTCTTATGGTGATTGATGTTTCATGTTGGGTTGTGTTTCGATCATTGTTTTTGGTGTGTTTGTCTTCCTGATGTTTTTCCATATGATTAAGCTCAATGTTATTGCCCCTAATGAAATTCAAATGTTGCCCCAATCCAGGGTGAGACATGACCAAGTGATATAATATGATAATGGATGAAATAATGATGGCGAAAGCAACGACCATGAGATGTGTCCAAATAGTTGGAAGAGCTGATTCAAATCACAAATAGCGCTTGTTTCCAGGTTTTCACTATATGTTTTTATTGTACTTTTTCAATCTTTTTGATTTTTTTGTATTTTTCTCTTTTTTGATTTTTTTTATTATTATTTTTCCCGTTACCAAGATGCCTATTTTCCAGGTTTTCATCAAGGTAACCATTTTCAAAAACTAATTCAAGCACTAGGTGATTCAATATAAAACTTTCTGAGATGGATACTGTTGATAGATTCATCAAACAAATCCCCTTCTAGTGTAGATAATTGATATGCTCCTGATCCATACACTGATATGATCACAAAGGGACCTAGCTAGTTAGGTTCAAACTTCCCTTTCTTTTCTCTATCTTGTTGATTCCTAGGGTTTTCCTTTAGGACCAAGTCTCCAACTTGAAAGACTCTAGGTTTCACCCTATGATTGTAGCTCCTTGACATTCTTTGTTGGTAGGCCTGTAAATGATTGACAACTTGTTGATGACGTTCATCTAGTAATTCCAGTTCCTGTAGCCTAGAAACTCTATAATCCTCATTTGTAATGATACCCTTTAGTGAGACACAGAGTGATGGTATTTCTACCTCAATGGGTAAGATGGCCTCTGATCCATACACCAAGCATATGGTGTAGCTCCTGTTGGTGTTTGAATGTTGGTTTTGTAGGCCCATAGTATAGGATTTAGTTGAACATGCCAATCACGTCCAACATCATTTACCGTTTTCTTTAGTATTTTGAGAATTGTCTTGTTTGAGGCCTCTGCTTGGCCATTTCCTTGTGGATAGTACGGTGTTGAGAAACGATGTTGGATATGGAATTGTTCACATAATTCCTGGATGTTCTAGTTTTTAAAAGGCCTACCATTGTCTGTAACAATGGATTGGGGTACCCCGTACCGACAAATGAGGTAGTTGAGTATGAAAGATGAAATCTGCTTTCCAGTGACAGTTTTTAAAGGAACTACTTCTATCCATTTTGTAAAATACTCTGTTGTTGTGATGATGAACTTGTGTTCATTGGATGAAGAAGGATTTATTTTTCCTACCAGGTCCAGTCCCCACTGACAAAAGGGACATGTTGGTGTGAAGGGTTGTAACTCTTGTGCTGGTGCATGAATTAGATTACCATGAATTTGACATTTCTGACACTTTTTAACATATTGATAACACTCTTTCTCCATGTTTGGACAGTAATACCCCAAATGGAGGATTTTCTTAGCTAAGGTTAGCCCACTTGAATGGGTTCCACAAATACCTTCATGGACCTCTCGTAAGGATATTTCAGATTCGTGATGTTCCAGACACCAAAGAAGAGTACCATCTAGACCTCGACAGTATAGGGTGTCGACAATCAATGTATGTCAGGCGGATTGATGGATAAAGTTACGCTTTTGGTTTCTAGAGATATCAGGAGGAAGGATATTATCCTTGAGGTAAGTATAGATCTCTCCATATAGTGAGGTTTGAGTATCAGTTATTTGGCATATGGTCTGTGAATCAGGATTGTCATATGCAAGGTTAGATAGTTGTTCCACCATAAACTCATAACGACCTTGTTTTTCTGGTAATTGCAAAAGGGAAGCAATTTTTGCCATGGAATCTGTAGCCTTGTTCTCTACCCTAAGTATTTGTTTGAACTTGATATCCATGAAGTACTTTTTGAGATCATCTATCATTTTCTTGTAAGGCATGATATTTTCATCCTTTGTCTGATATTCATCATTTACCTGATAGACGACAAGTTGTGTGTCCCCATACACTTACATTTTTGTGATTTTCCATTCAATAGCTACTTTGATGCCGATAATTAATGCTTCATACTCAGCTACATTGTTGGTACATGGAAACATTAGCCTATAGGATCTTGGGATGGTGTGCCCTTGAGGTGTGACAAATAGGATTCCCACCCCAGACCCTCTTTGTGTGTATGATCCATCAAAATAGAGCCTCCATTGTTGTGTTGTAATATTCAGGATGTCCACATTTGGAAATTCAATGTTCATTGGATGATGATCTTGTAATGGAGTTTCAGCTAGTTGATCTGCTATTACCTATCCTTTGATGGCCCTCCTATCAACATATTGGATGTCAAACTCACTCAAGATCATGACCCATTTTTCCAATCTTCCTATTAGAGCAACTTTACTGAGTAGATATTTCAATGGGTCTATTTTTGCTATAAGCTTGACTGTATGAGTCAACATGTAGTGTCGCAACTGTTGAGTTGCAAAGACCACTGCTAAACAAGCTTTCTCTATGAATGTGTAGTTTATTTCATATCTATTGAGTGTCATGCTGATGTAGTAAATAGCTTGTTCTTTTCCTTCAGAATCCTCATGTGCCAATAGAGCTCCTAAGGATATGTCAGTTGTTGCGATATATAGTATCAATGGTCTCTCTGCCGTAGGTGGCATAAGTATTGGAGGTGACATCAAGTATTGCTTTATCTAGTTAAAATTTGTTTCAAAGTCATGATCCCACTTGAATGAAACATTCTTATGAAGTAGATGATTAAATGGGTGACTCTTGTCTACCAACTGGGAGATAAATCTCCTGATGGATTGCAACCTGCCTTGTAGGGATCGTAATTGACTAATATTTTTAGGTGGTGACATCTCCATTATTGCTTTAACCTTAGCCGGGTCCACTTCAATACCTTTTTTTGATACTATGTAACCAAGGAGTTTTGTCGATGTTACCCCGAACACACATTACTTTGGGTTCAACTTGACATTGAACTTTTCCAACCTAGTAAAGATTTTATCTAGAATTTCCAAATGTCCTTCCCTTGTGTATGATATTTCTAAGATGTCATCCACATAATCTTCCATGAAAGTATGCATCATATCATGGAAAATAGTGGTCATCGCCCGCTGATATGTCGCACTTGCATTTTTCAACCCAAAGGGCATGACATTCCAATAGAATGTACCCTAAGGACAAGTGAATGTTGTCTTTTCTTGATCTTCGGGTGCTATTTTTATTTGATTATATCCTAAGAAGCCATCCATTAAAGATAACATGGTATGTCTCGCTGTTAGATCAACAATTATGTCAATGTTGGGTAAAAGAAAATCATCCTTTGGGCACGCCTTGTTTAAATATCTAAAATCCATGCATATTCTGATGCTATTATCAGGTTTTGATACTGGCACAATATTTGAGATCCATTCTGCATAATCTATGGACTTGATAAATCCTGCATCCAATAATTTCTTCAGCTCAACTTTAACCATTACGGCGATGTGGGGATGCATCTTTCTCAATTTTTGTTTGACTGGTTTGATTCATTTTGGTAGTGATAGATGATGCATTAGGAGATCTGGATCCAATCCTGGCATGTCAGAATAAGACCATGCAAAATTGATGTGTCGCTCCTCAAAGAATTTTGTGAATGTAGGCTTCTCCTATTATGTCAT